>PVJH01035819.1:0-19350 GCA_004026705.1 Nesogale talazaci
TATGTATTATGAGGCAGCGGCAGCAGGTGCTGGGGTGGGGAGGGGGGATAAAATAAGGATGAGGAAAGGTGCCCATCGGGTGGGGGGAGGCTTCATGATTATCCATCTGTCTCTAGATGAGCCGCCGCTGGACGAGAACTTTCACCTAACCTCCCTTCTCCAGCAGTGCTCACGGACCACCTGGGCCCATTGCCAATGGACTGGCCACCTTGGCAATTCCTCCAGACAATGCCAAGTGTCCCCAAGGGGACAAGCTGCTCCCCGGTTTGTAAGCACTAGTTGAGCCTCGTTCCTCCAAGTATGGTCCCTGGAGCAGTGGCCGCAGTGCTGGGGAGCTTTTTAGAAGTGCAGAGGCTCTGGTTTCATCCCCAGACCAACAGAATCGGCTCTGGGTGAGCAGGACCATCAGAAGAGTCAATTGCTGGTCACAGTCTGTGAGCAATGACCCCTGGTGGATGGTGTGTACCGGAGCCACTGGGAGGCTTATTAAAAGGAGGGATGCCCAGGCCTCTTCCCAGAACCCAAGTCCCTATTGGAGAAGGTGAGGCACTGGCACCTGTGTTTTAGCCAGTTTCCTGGGGGACCTGTGTTCACTGATGTTTGAGAGTCATTGCCTCTGACCAGTGGCTCTCCAAGTCTGGTCCCCCGTGACAGCCACAGCAGAGTGCCAGTGAGAAATGCACATGGCTCTTAAAGCATCTTCATAATAAGCCCGCTGTGAGTGTGCTATCTCCTTCAAGAAAAAATGCTGTGGTTGGGTTTTGGAGAGTACATTTTTCTGTATATGAAATCCAGGAGAGGTAAGTCTATAGCGACGGCAACTGGATTGATGGTTTGTTGGGGGGTAAGGCAGGGGAAGTTGGACGTGGGGAAGAGGAAATAGGGAGCTGAAAACCATGAGTATAAGAAAGAAGAAAATGTTCTGGAATTGAACATTAGTGACTATGATGGTCATGTGCTTATGTTAATTTCATGATTGAGATGTGAGGGTGGAGTCCGGCCTCTTAATCTGGAGATAGCCATTGAGTAGCCAATGAGGCCTCCGTGTGGGCATGGCTTTTTCCTGAGACTTCTGGGAAATCTCACGCTATTTCCCTCATGGAGATGAGAAGCTATCTCCCCAGTTGTTGGGAGTCAGTCTCAGAGACGATGAATTACAGACAAGACCAGATGGCAGTGTTCGAGGAGCTGAAGGAGCCGGAGGAGAAGCCACATGGCCTTACCCTGATGGAACCAGACCGCTGAAGCTGGAGAAGCCATGTGGACAGCCCTGCCAGTGTCGAGTTGTCTCTACCACCACTGGATGCTGTTGATGGACCCTGAGCCCTGGAAGTGAGGAGCCATGGGGATGTCCCTGCCAACACCAGAATTCTGCACCCACTGGCCTGTGACTTCATGAATCGGAAGGAGATGTTATAGACTGGTATGGGGCATATGGGCTAATATCAGACTTATGACTTTGTACTGGACTGGGCTGGGATGCTTTCTTTCTTTCTTTTTTTCTTTCTTTCATTTGTTTTTGGGCATCACTGCACTCTGGTGGTTGTGGGAGCTGCCCAGCCTTGCTCCTGAAGAACCGGTGCTGGATTTGAACCACCAAGTCCATGGGCCACAGTCTCACACTCAACCATTACACCACCGGGGCTCAGCCCGGGATGTTTTCTTAATGTCCTATTCCTCTTATATATATAAACAGTACCCTTATATCCATATGCGTGTCTATGAATTGTTTCTCTAGTCTACCTGGACTGACATAGTGACAATGGCACAATTCTTCTAAATTGATTGAGTGTTTGAATTACATGATATGTGAATTACGGTCCATAAAATGGTTTCAAAAATTGCTGTACCTTTGTAGCTGACCACTCTGTCAAGGATGGAACTGATTTAGCAGTCTTCCTCAACCCCCTTCACCCCCACCCCCAACTTCACCCCCACTCCCAAAGCCAACATTGTGATTGGACCTTTCTTTTGAAAGTACCTAAGAAGACTAGCACATTTCTTCTCCTGATAGCACTTGCCTGCAGCCATTCACTGATGACAGATGCGCTTAAGGAGGTCTTGTTTAGAATAAACCATGAATCTATGAACTGGGGAAAAGAGACAGAAACATCAAGGTCGGCCCTGTCTCAGACCTGCAGTTGCAGAAACTCTGGGACCAGGTCTGGCTATCTATTTTGGGAAATCTTTCAGGTGATTCTGATACTTGTTTGAGAAACACTGCCTTTGACTAAGAGGGTAGAAGCCCAAATGTCTTTAGAGGCTGGGCATGTACATCTGGGGGCTGGAAGAAGATTAAATGTCTTGGGGGTGAGGGGTTTGTAATAAACTGGAGTTTATCCTAGATGGAGGTCTTTGGAGTGGTGCAAATGTGTATGCTGCTAATCTCAAAGTTGGTGGTTTGAGTCCAATTGGAGGTGCCTTGGAAGAAAGACCTGTTTACCTTCTCTCCCCCGCCCCCCACCCGGAACAGGAAATCCCTTGACCACCCTGTAGAGTACAGTTCTATTCAGACAGGTATACAGGGGACCATCCTGGGTTGGAATCAATCCAATGCCAGCTGAGTTTCTTTTGGCTAAGTCCTGCCTTCTGATTGAAAACAAAACTGGAAAACTCACTGACCAACAGGGCATCATCATACCTCTGCTAAAAACACCCAGCAGACCAGATTGAGCTATGGACCACGTGCTGACCCTCTGTGTCAGAGCTGCAGTCTGACATGAATTCTGGAATGACTCAAGCCAACACTGATTTTTCTTAAAAATAGGTCTCTCCTTCTGGAAACTTTCTAAGAGGGGGTGTCCAGGAGAAGCTGGTAGGAAAGCCTTGTTCTGAACTATTCCACAGCAAAGGGACAACACACAAAGGATGGGTGACTCTTGAGTGTTGAAGACCCGCTGGTCAGGGTCTTCATTCCATTGGCTAACAACTGAAAGGACTGGGCTAGAGGAGGGTGCCTTGACCTTGCAGGATGGCCGCCATGTGCCAGACAATCCTCTATTGCAGAGAGATTGTCTTGCTTATGGTAAGAGGTTGGGTAACATCCCTGGCCTCTGTCCACTATTGATGCCAGGGGCACCCTGCCCAGTTCTGAAAACCCAATCTGCCAAATATTCCTGGGGGTGGGGTTAGGTTGGGTGGGGCAGAATCAACCCTTGTGAAGAAGGCTTGAATCAGAGGAAGAAGGCTCAGCCAGGATAGAGAAGTCAAGTCTTCGAGCACTTGCTAGGTGGCAAGTTTAAGCGGGCAGTGTTCACATCTTTCATGTGTTCACATTTCAGTGTTCACATCTTTCAGTGTTCACATTTCCCACAAATGTCCTGTGCACCAGCAATTACACAGCCCATTCACAGCTGCGGAAACTGAGACTCATGAAGGGTCAGGCACATTGCCCAACAGTGTACAGTCAATTCTGAGCACCAATCAAATGACTGTACCTTTCCTTCAATACTGTGCTGCTGGTAGACCAGATGCATGAAAGACTCTGTGAGAACAGGCCACCCCTGCTAAGACTGGATGTGTCATGCAGAAAGTCTAGGGCTTCAAAGAGTCCACATCCCAGACCTACAGGACAGGTGTGCTCCTGGAAACAGAAGGGGGAACAAAGACCCAATTGCTAGATATCAGCCAGAAAACCCACCCTGCACGTCTGCCTGGACCCATAGTCAGGGAAGACAACACCCCCAGTCTCCAGAGCGAGTAGGAAGCATCCTTTGACAACATTCATCGCTGTTTACATCTCTTATTGCAATTGCCCAAAGTGATCAGTAATGAGTACAAAGGAATCCAAACAAAATACATGTCTTGCTTTTGCTCAGGTGACACATCAGTGTTTCCAAAGGACGTTCGTTTCTGCTTTCTGGTTTGATCCTCTCCAAGAGAGGTCAAGTATGCATCTGGATGTGACCCAGGGGGACTAGAGAACTGAAGCTCACAAAAGTAATTCACTTGTCCCAAGGAGAGAGAAGTGGCAGCCCAAACAAGAAGAGAGCAAGTGGTGCCACAGCCACCAAGGAGGCATCTTGTGTCTTGCTAGGTAAAAAGGCAGGCCAGGAAGAACCCTGGTGGAAGGCTGTGGGCTTTGATGATGAGCCAGGGTGGGAAAACAGATGTACCCTCTCAGCTTGCATTTCAAGGAAAGACCTGCTGTGTGGTGTAAGGAGCATAGAGGGCCCAAAGACCCTGTGGCCTCGCTCCTATGTGGCTGGCCAACGACATCACAATGCAGTGATCCTGGCTAGTTCTAGCCAAAGCAAGACTCTCAAAGGCCAGCTTTGTTCCAGAGCTCCCTTCGGTGGGCCAAGCGCCGGCCATTTGTATCCTGAAAGGGCCCCCTGACTAGACTGCTTCCTCTCCTTCTCTTCCACATTTGCTGATCCCCAATGAAATGTCTGCACTGCTCACTCCATCACTGCATCTAGAATATTCTGTGACACCTTGGACACAACATCTGCCCATACTCTGGTGTTGGTTTCCACAGAACCCAGACTCAGCGGATGGGTTCAGGCCCTGTGCAGATGCCAATCTCCCGGACGAAGGGTGGAGGTCCCTGCAGGCATGGCTACACCCAGATGGGGCTCCTTGTCACTACCAGGGCTTCTACCCCCCACCCCGCCCTTCATCATTTCCCATCATTCCCAAGCAATAGGAGAAGCAGCCCGAGTCATAGTGTCCTAAAAGAGATTGTCCAGTTACATCAGTCTTCGCCACCCCCCCCCCGGATTTTGTTGTTGTTGTTTTAAATCATTCTATTGGGGGCTCATACAACTCTTCTCACAATCCATTCATCCATCCATTGTATGCAAAGCACATTTGTACATTCATTGCCATCATCAGTCTTGAAACATTTTCTTTCTACTTAAGCCCTTGGTATGAGCTCCTCATATTTCCCCTCCCTCCCCACCCTCCCACCCTCATGAACCCTTGGCAATTTATAAATTATTATTATTCTGTCATATTGTACACTGTCCGACGTCTCCCTTCACCCACTTTCCTGCTGTCCACATCCCAGGGAGGAGTAAGTTATCTGTAGATTCTTGTAATGGGTTTCCCCTTTCTAGTCCCCCTTCCTGGTATTGCCACTCTCACCACTGGTCCTGAAGGGATCATCTGTCCTGGATTCCTCATGTTTCCCCTTCCTATATGTACCAGTGTACATCCTCTGATCTAGCCGACACCCGCCCCCTGCCCCCAACCCCACCGTTTTGTCTTCCAGGGTCTCTGTCTGCTTTGACCGCATCACTTGCTCCCAGAGAAGAACATTCTGAACACCCATGCCTCAAAATGGACATCAGGTGAAGAGGCCAAAAGGAGCCTGTGGCAGAAGGTCAAAGTGACAGTGTGAATTTCTGGGAGAACTCATCACCTTCCCTCAGCTAGGAAGTGGAAGCAGTTGAAGGCAGAATCAACATCCAAGGAGGGAAGGGAGGCAGGAATGCCTGCTGCTTTACTGTGAGAGGGCCGAGCAGAGGATAGGAACCAAAGGAAGAAGACAGCATTCATTGCAAGCTTCATGCCGCCCTGACTCCTATCAGAACCAAAGAAGATGCCTGTTTTCTGCTTGAGTGGAGACATGTCCTTCTGAGTCTGATCCAGGAGTAGCTGAGTGAAGTGGCCGAAGGACCACACCCATCAGCAGCTATGTGACCTTGACTTCCCAAAGCCATCGGGGGCTCTCAAGACTGGCAGGCAACCCTCTCTCCTCGGGTCTGTCCTCCGAGTCAGGAAAGGGAGGCTGTGCATGGGGTGGCCCGACCTCACAGACCTTTTCATACAGTTCCTCATGTTGCAGTGACCACCCCCGCGCCCCCAACCATAAAATTATTTTAGTTGCCACTTCATCACTATCACTTTGCTACTGCTATAAATCACGCAACCCTCGTGAAAGGGTCATTCAACTCCCAAAGGGGTCACGACCCACCAGTTGAGAACCTCTGTCCTGGAGACAGGTGGGAGCCCTGGTGGCATAGTGGGTACAAGTTGGGCTTCTGACCCCTAGGCCAGCACTTTGAAACCACCAGCAGCATTGCAAGAAGACAGAGGGGGCCATTCTACTCCCCTACACAGTGACCGTCTCGGAGACTCGCGGGGCCCTATCTGCTGCTCTAGAGGGGTGGCTGTGGATTAGAGCGGACTGGAGGACAGTGTGCTTCCGGGCCAGGGCACGCTGGGGTGGGATACTGGCCTTCTTCAGCCGAGCGAAAGGGACCACGCCGGTGGTTCTCAGGGGAGGCCACTTTCCCTCTAAGAAAGTCCTTGGGTGTGACCCACGGTGAACACGCTAACCACAGGCTGACAGGTTGCAGTCCACGCCGTGCCACTCTGCAGAAAGGCCCGGAGAGCGCCTGAAACATCAGTGGTTGAAAGTCCTGTGGAGCACACCACGCTTGGTAAAGTGGAGGAAAAGGGACAAGAGAGGAAGACAACGGGCGAGATGGAAGGACTCAATGGCTGCAACCGAGGGCTCTGACGGACGTACCAACAGTGGGAGGCATGGCCCCAGACCAGGGGGTCTCTCGGTCTACGGCACCCGGGAGGGAGGCTGTGGGTTGGAGCCGACTCCAAGCCACCCCACAACAGACCCAACAACACAGCTCTCTTTAGACACACCCGTCGGGGTCACGGCGGGTCTGAATCTACTCAGTGGCAAGTTGTTCATGGTCTTTACTTGGGAAAAAAAAAAGTGGGGATGGGATGGGGTGGAAATTTCACACGAAGTTCCTGACCGGTCTCCACCATTTCCTTCTTGTAGCTGACCCTGCTTATTCATGCGTGCAGACTGTGTCTTCGGAGCGACGACAGGATTTGGAAGGCAGACTGGAATCGGAGGGGCTATTTGCTCCGGTTTAGAGCTTCTCCTCTCCTTCGTGATCGGATCTGAGCGTCGGTCCCACCAGAGTCCGTCCGTGTGACTGGAGCTTGAAGGCTTTCGGTTTTGCCAAAGCAGGTGAAGAAGACGGATTTGAGGGTGTTCAGTGCAGACAGTTGGGGCTTTGTAATGGTTGGGCTTCTAGGAGCCATTTGATCAAGAAGAGCTGCGGAGAACGGCATCGGATCTGAAAATGAAATCTATTTTGATTCATTTTCTGTCTTTATTTTTTCCCCTCTTTCTTTATTTGAGAACTCATCTACATGGAATCAGAGAAAGCCTGCCTGCACAGGGTGGTTACGGATCAATATAAGGAGACCGTATTTGGAAGATTCCAGGGGGAATCCTTTGATACAGAAAGCGCTGCTCCCCTTGGGATACTGCTTCCAGTTTTCTGTTTGTTCCAGAATAATTACAGCCTGAGAGAAATTTGCCTCGAGGTTCAAGTCAGATGGTCGGTGCCGATAAAATGTAGCCCGGCTGGAAAGAAAAGCCCCACGGACTCAGAGTTACCATGCTGTGGATTAACTCCTACACTCAGACCCAGCACCAGAGGACCAAGGGTACGTGACGTGAAAATATCCCCCCGCCCCTCAACTTCTAAAGTTGGGGGCCCACTGTTCCTTAGCCCCACTTGTCTTCTCTCCATCCATGGGGGTGATCGAGCCCTGCAGAAGGTCTGGGCCTACTCGGGAAACCACATAGCAGGTGCTTTCAGGGCGCCCGCTCCTGGTCTAGCTCCCACTTGTCATACAGGTATCCCAGCTGTCTAACGAACTCTGCCAACCCATCTGCAGACGCCTCTCTCCCCGCAAGGCTTTTCCTTTCATGCCTTCCATAATGCACAGGACAAGCAAAGCAGCGGGGTCCTGCTAGGGAACCTCTCAGCCTTTGGGTGGGAACTGGCTGACTCCTCCCCGCCCCCCGCCCCACCCCGACCTCCTGGTGGAGCAGTTGAGTGTGCTGAATAAGTAAGTAGATCACAGAAGGCTGTGATGCTGGGTTAGAGCCCCAGGGCAGCTGGGCTGAAGACACCCCCACAGGGTGGTTTCTAAGAACAGAGATGCATGGCCTCTGCAGTTCTCCAGGCTGGTGGCCCGGATCAGGCTGCCGGCTGTGTTGACTGCTTTTGCAGGCTCGGAGGGAGAACCTGCTTCTTGCTTCCCTCCTAGCTCTGGGCGACTGTTGGCAAGGCTCAGTCACTGCCACGGTCACTTGGCCAGCTTCTCTCTCCTCCTCTCATATAAGGACACCACTCATTCCCATCAGATGAGGACCCATATGGCCTCCTCTTAACAGACCAAAAAACCCCCCCAAAACTTCAAAGACCCTACTTCTCAGCAAGGTCTTATTCACAAGTCATAGGGATTGGGGTTTCCACACATCTTATGTCGGGGGGGGGGGGCGGATACCATTCAATTCATAATAGACGGGAATCGTTAATGAGGGTCCTGCATGTGACAGTGGGTCACACTGTGCCTCCTCTCTGGGCTTGCTTGGCTGCTGTTGAATTTCTGCAGTGTCCTTGAGCAGTCGGGATGGTAGGAGTGCCTTTTTCATAGAAGATAAGCAGAGGCCCTGAAGGTTAGGTCCACTTGCTTGAGGTCACAGAGCTCGTATGTGGCAGGACTGGCTTTGCTTCCAGGTTTTGAGTCAGCCTGTGGCCTAAACCCTGCTGCCCTCTACCTCCCCAGCCCACCCCAACAAAAACCCAAGGGCTGGCTTTTTTAACACCAGCTTGCTTGACGCTACATATAAATGTATATAGCCCGTCAATAATTCATTGTGATGGGAAATGCAAGTGTTGCATAACTTATTCATTCATCACTCTTTCAGCAGAGTCGATAAATGTCACTCCTTTGATGCCAAACTACTCCGTGGCATGAAAGGCTGCTGGGCGCATTTCAATGTAACAATGATGGGGCCGAGGGGAGGTAATCACTGGGCATATTGAGAGATTACTCCAAACCCACTGCTGTCTAGTTGGTTCCCACACAGAGTACCATGGCACACAGTAGGACAGACCTAGCACACAGTAGGTAAGACCCTAGGACACAGTACTATGGGACATAGTAGGATAGACCCTAGTACAGATAGGACAGACGCTTGGACATAGTAGGACAGACTCTAGCACACAGTAGGACAGACTCTGGGACACAGTGGGACAAATCTAGGACACAGAAGGGCAGACCTAACACAGATAGGACAGACCTTGGAACACCATAGGGCAGATCCTAGGACACAGTAGGACAGACCTTAGGACACACTGTCCCTGTGGGTTTTTGAGACTAGAACTCTTCATGGGAGCAGAAAGTCACATGTTTCCCAAAGACGGGACCTTCGTGGCCCAGGAGGCTGGCAGGGCTCCTTAGAGCCCACAAGGAGATAACAAACAAAGAGGCGTGTGCCGGCTGCTCAGATCCCCCGGATGTTTCACTAGTCTGTTGTCCTTCTCACAGTAGTTGGGGAGGGGCAGGGGGGAGCTGTGTCTGCCTGGCTAGAGTGGCTATGTCGATGGGACATCTTTGCCAGATCCGACAGAGAGGGACCTGGAGCATGCAGGGACAGCTGCACATGCTTTCTAAGGACAGAGAGTCAATCCCGTGGTCCTTATACCAGACTCACCAGGAGAGCGTAACTCAAACATGGATTCCTGGAATTCACCCCCAGTGGGAGAGCCAAGGTAGGGTCCAGACTCCCTCTTGGGCTTAGTGTAGTTGTGGGGCAGTTGTGGGTGTTTAGCAAGCTTCCAAAAGACTGTGGAATATGCATAGGTGGGGATCACGGGTCTCGGGTCTGTGGCTGAGGAGGCCACTCTTCCCGTCTCTTCAAGGGGCCCCACTCATAGAAGAGTGACCCAGTCCAGCCTGTGGCGGGCCCATCACACAGAGGCTTTTACACAGAGGATTACCTGTTCCCTGCAGGGAACATAAAACCAGGCTGAGATGCACAGCAAACCGAGCCCTGGGCCCTGGCTGCACGGATGCAGTGCTGGAGGGGCAGGGTGACGAGTGCCATTGAGGACACAGAGCGAGCACCCTGGCTTCTGCACGCGGACTGGGTGCCTTGACAGTCAGGGGCCTTCGAGCCCAGGCTCCGGTCCACCTCTGTGGGGCAGGATGCTCGACAGGTACTTTTAAAAAGAGAAGGCTGGGTGTGGTAAAAAGCACCGCACTGGTATCTGGCATGTAGTAAGTGCTCAAGAAAAGGTATCACGCTCTGGAAAAGGCAGTGTTTAAGAGAGAGGGCAGCACGTTTCTCTTGCACTAACTACCCGTCCTTCTCCAATATGTGTGCTTTCGCAAGCTCTCATGTGGTTCACACGCACACACGTACATTCGCAGTCTACACACATTCACATACAAGCACAAATACACTCACATACACACACTCACAAGGACACAAACCTCATCAAGCAAAATGCAACTGGCACCACACAGACTTTTAAGAACTAGAGTGCTCATAATCTAGGCAGGACAGCTTCTCTGGAATCCTGGGACGTGGTGTGTGTGACCCACTAGAGGCCAATGCTCCTCCTCTACACAACATCTGGCCCGTGTTTGACCCCCTGGGATTGGGAGGACCAGATGTGTGCTCCAGAAATGAAGTTAGAAGCACTTCAAGCGTGGTGGCCACCCCCTCTTCCCAGAGGCTGACTAATAAGCAAACACTCCACATGTGGTATCAGCATCCATTGCCCCAGCCCTGCAGATGCCTCCGAGGGCTTGGCTGGCCTTGGGATCACAGTGGGCAGCTGTCACCGGGCTCATCACTCCAAAGGAAGTGTCTGCGATCCAGGCCATCACTGCTTCTGGCTAACACCTGCCCCCTGCATAGAGAAAACTGCAGCAGAGGCAGCTGACTTCTCCCCGGGAGTCTTCCCTTCTCCATACCCTCACCCAGGGTACCACTGAGTCGGTTCTAATTCATCGGGGCCCCGTGTTCAACCAAACCAAGCACTGCCTGGTCCTGTAGCCTCCTCACTGCCATGGCTGTGTTTGAGCCCACTATGGCAGCCACTGCATCCATCCATCTCATCGAAGGTCTTCCTCCTTTTCACTGACCCTCTACTGTCCCCAGCATGAGGTCCTTCTCCAGGGACTGGCCCCTCCTGGTAGACTGGACCGAGGTATGTGAGACAGCGCTGTACTATGGGAAGCCCATGGTGAGGGAGATGAGAAAAGACCAGGCAGCACATCACCCGGCTCTCCACAAGCTCAGAGGGAGGTAGAACCAGCTTGATGAAGCTCACAGCCAGGTGGGCAGAGTCCATGTTCAATGGACAGTCCTTGCTTATGCTATTTTGTGACTTCAAGTGGCTCTGGCAAGAGGGTGGGGTCCCAGAGGGACCCAAGACAACATGAACTCTCTGAAAAAGACTTGATCTGCCTGCCTTCTTACGACTCCTCATGGGCGAGGCTACAGCAGTGATTAAATGAAGGGTGGCTGCCTCCTTGGTTCAGGATGTCGTTGAGGGAATGCTTGAAATAAAAACATCCCAACAGATGCGTGCCTTATCCATCGTAGCTCTCCGTGGTGTGATCATCTTTCCCGGACGAGCCTTGGTGGCTCTGGAATTAAGCACTCGGCTGATAATGGCAAGCCTTTATGGCACTGGATGTGTATATCCTTTATAAGGAGTAAAGCCCAACCTCAGGGTTTAGGACAGTGTCCTTGGTCTTCAGGGTCACCCAGCTGGAGACAAGATACGGGACAGGCTGTCCCTGGGGGATTTCTGAGCTTCTTTCAGACGTTACAGGGACCATGACAGGTCACCAAGTGCTGGGAAATGGACCGCAGAAGTTGCCTGTCAGCAGCCTAAGGCAGGTTCCCAGGGTACTCCTTGTCAAAGAGTCACTCTTCCAGGCCTGGTGCCTTCATTTCCCTTTCTTGCTAA
Organism: Nesogale talazaci; assembly: GCA_004026705.1. Taxonomy (NCBI): domain Eukaryota; kingdom Metazoa; phylum Chordata; class Mammalia; order Afrosoricida; family Tenrecidae; genus Nesogale; species Nesogale talazaci. The sequence continues at coordinate 11,766 of PVJH01035819.1, forward strand.
ATAGTGTTGGCTCAGACCTCACTGTCATCAAATCACTACTGAATCACAGCAAGCCTACAAGACAGAGCAGACCATCCCTATGAGTTTCTGAGACTGTACCTCTGCGGAAGGAGGACGCCCTCTCTCCCAGCAATAGGAGTTGTGATAAAAGGCATCCCCGTTTGGTTCCTGGTTCCAAGGAGAAGGCTGGCAATTTCTCTCTCCTGAGACTCGCTTTAGCACTGATTTGATATCCTACTCTGAGAAAGAAAGACAAGGCTCTCTCCTCCTGTGGAGAGTCACAGGCTCAGAAACCCACTGGAGTCTCTCCCCTGTCCACTAGCGCCATCTGCTCCTGTCAGGATTACTGACTTGGAAAGCCACTGGGTCACTTCAACTCTGCCCCGCAGGGTCACTGTGGATTTTGTTTTTAATTCTGGGGTGGTCTTTTTCAAGCGCATAGGAGGCTTGGAGGTGTAGTGAGTTAGATTTTGGTCTGCTAACCACAAGTTTAGCAGTTCAAAACCGCCAGCCGCTGCTCATTCGAAAACAAACTTTTGCCCTCCTGTAAAGACTACAGTCTCAGAACCCCCGGGGCAGTTCTCCCCGGTCTTAGAGGGTCACTCTGAGTTGACATGAACTTGAGGACAGGGAGCTTGGTGCTGGAAGAGCAGAGTGCCAGGGCTTTCTCTTGGGGCACTGCTGGGCTGAATAGCCATCCGCATGGTTCACGGAAAAGCATTTAATGGTGAAACACAGAGGCTGCTTATTTTGGTAGTGGGGGTGGGGTTGCTGCAGGAGTGTCTGAATCACGGGTAGAAAGGATGAAGCACACATGTAGAACCCACAGCCTGGCTTATAGGGAGCAGTGAATAGCCATTGACTCCTGGTGTTATCGGGAAGGTAGCTGCCGCCATTCCCCATGGTGGGGGCACAGTCATGCAGAGCGAGGGAGCCAGGGAGCCGGTGCTCAGACCCTGAGGTCACTGGTGGCTTGGGCAGGTAACAGTGTCTGTGTATCGCTCCCGTCAGGGGTCCATCTCCCTTTCCCTCCCCAGCCCATGCAGGCAGCGCTAATCGCATTATCAGGATTATCTCTTGGCAGGCGCAGGGCCGCTGCCCTGGGACTTGGGCTTAATTCCGTTTTAATAAAAGGTTCTTAAACACATTTGAAAACAAAATTATGATGCCCTTTCATCTCTTCAGTTGGGAGGTGGGGAGAGCCTTTCTCGTGGAGTGAGAAACTGGGTTTGGTGCTATCTATTGTTTCCTGGCTGGAGTTTCTTTCTCTCTTTTTGTTTACAGAATGGGCATTGTTTTGGAGTTGCTGCTGGGGGCTGGGGTGCAGCTGCTCTTCCTTTTTAACATGACTTGCTGGGGATCCAAGAAAACCACCCCCACCCCCCATTCCCCAATCCCAGAACCTAACCTGAACCGGCCTTGTGTAGTGCCAACAGGGAGAGGGCTTCTTAACGGTAGCAAACTCTCTTTAGAGTTTTATTTTCAACTCAGGAAAGTCTTCAGATGCTATTTTCAACCCTGGTTTGCAGAAAACAGACATTTTTTTTAATACTTCAGGTAGGACCAATGTAGTGGTTGAACTTTTTAGACATTTACCTTGCATTTGTCCCTACCAATTGTCAGGGATATGGCATAAAATGTGACCTGTAGTCAGAAATGGGATTTGAGGGACTGCACGTTGAGCAGAGGGGACTGGTCTCCTATCCCTCCGATTCCACTTATTCCCTGCATCTTCCCAAACACCATGTCCCTCAAAGCCCTGGCACTCCAGGTCTGACCACGGCTCAAGACGTCCCCTCTCTATGATGACCTTTTGTGGCAGCCACCTAATCTGGTGTCAGTTGAAGGATGAAGAGTGTAGGGGTGGAGTCTAGCCTGTCCATCTGGAGATAGTCAATGAGATTTCTGTGTGAGCATGGCCTTCTCCCCTGAGAATTCTGGGAAATCTGGTCGTATTTCCACCTTGGAGGTGGAGACTCTCAGTTCACTTCCTTAGAGACTCTCTACTGACAACACTCCCTGGGAGACATCGCAGCCGACGAGACACATGGCAGCATGCTGAGAGACCCTGAGGCCTGGAAACTGGAGGAGCCACGAGGAGAGCCCTGCCGGGGCTGAGATGCTTCTACTGCCACTGGATACACAAGACTCTGCACCCACTGCCTTGGTGTCATTGCGTGTGCTTCTTGAGTCTGAAGAGGACTTAGAGATTGGTAGCAGACATATGGGTTTCTATCAGACTTATGACCTTGGACTGGACTGCGCTGGGATGTTTTCTCAACGTTCAATTGCCTTTGTATATAAACCTCTCCCTTATATACATATGCATGCTTATCAATTTTGTTTCTCTAGTCTACCCGCATTAACACCTATGGAACTACCTCGACTTCCACCATTAGTAATACATTCCTTTTGCTAGATTCTGACTTTCCCTGACAGGCTTCTTTAGAAATGTGAAATGTATCCAAGCAGATAAAAGTAGACGCTCCTACCAGCCTCTACGCATTGCTGTGTGAGTTAGGATGATTCATCCTGCCAACAGCATTGTGAAGCAGCGTGTGCCACAGGGCTGACACAGGGGGCCGGGGGTGAGGGGAAGGCGTGTGTGGACACTAAGAGCTCACCCTTGGTTGCGGTGATCAGAACGTTGGTGATAAGCCCCTTGTTTCTATTGCAGAGATGATAAGCCCACTGCAAGGTCACCAAGTGGCCAGATTCCTGGATACCCTCTGCGGAATGTGATCATACATGTGTATTTGGGAGCGGGGACCTGTCTCCAGACTTATATGAGAGTCTCAAAGGGCCTTGACCAGGAAAAAGCCCTTTCTATGGGTCAGAACAACAGCGGCTTGTAGCTGGGCTTCAACACCAGGTTCTTCATCCTCATGTCCCACGGTGAGCTAACGGGTCTGTTTGTTCCCTTTGTACATTGGAGCCATGGATTCCGTGTGCAGTGACTAACAACCACCATGATGGAAAGAGATGGTAACATTTATTTCGTCCTTTGAGGAGTCGTGGTGGCACTGTGGGTGAGGCATTGGGCAAGGTCAGTGGTTCCAACCCCCCCCACCCCTGTGCCCCGGGGAACAAGGATGAGGCCGGGTACCCCTCTTTGGCTTTTGTGGTGGTGGTTATGATCAGGTGCCAGCGAGCTGGCTCCGACTCTGTCTGCACAGAATACAACATCACCTGGTCCTGTGCCATCCCACCAGTGTCCCTATGCTTGAATCTGTTGTTGCAGCCGAGGCACTGACCCATTTCCTGAGAGCCTTCCTCCTTTCTGCTGCCCAGCTACATCACTGTGTGCGCCTGCGTAGACTAGAGAAGCAAACTGGTAAGCACACATATGTAGAGAAGAGAGAAGTTTATCTAAGGGGTAACTGTACATTAAGAAAACATCTCCGCCCAGTCCAGATCAAATCCCTAAGTCCGATATTAGCACATATGTCCCATGCCAATCTGTAAGCCCTCTTCAGACTCATGAAACACGTGCAATGATGCCAAATGCAGGATGGTCACAACCCAGTGGGCAGAAGGTCTATGGATCCAGTGGTGCTGTCAGCATCTCAGCGCTGGCAGGGGTCTCCACGTGGCTTCTCTAGGACCAGGTTTCTGACCACATCAGGGCGGGTCCATGTGGCTTCTCCTCAGGGATGTCTCCCAGGGAGCCAGCCTTGTCAGTCAAGTGTCTCCAAGGAAGAGAGTGTTGTCTGTAGAGCGTTGTCTGTAGAGGAAGTGAATCGAGAGAGTGCCTCTGCCTCCAAGAAGGAAGCACCAGATTTCCCAATATTCTCAGGAGAAGGTCCCACACAGAGGTCTCATTGGCTATTTCCAGATTGACAGGCTAGACTCCACCCCTACAGTCTCCATCCTCAAGTTGACACCAGTTTAGGTGACTGCCACAATAACCAAGTACGCTAACTTTCTCCAGGGACTGGTCTCTCCTGACCACATAGTTGAAGTAGGAAGTCTCACATGTCTAGCTTTGAACACCTGGGCTTCTGGGGCTGCTCTTACTCCTCACCAGAACGGAAAGCCTCCTCTTCCTCCCGCAGAGTGGCTGGTGGATTCCACCCGCCCACTTTATGGTTAGCAGCCCGACGTGTATCTGGCTACACTCCCAAGGAGGCTCCTTGCATGGTGGTGATCAGGGGCATGGCTCTGTGGCGATCTGCCATGCTCCGCTTGCCCACGTTTCCACCACAGGGCCTCTCTGAGCGAAGACAACCCACAACCCCCCGTGCCTGGGACTGACGGTTTCTCGACGTAGAAAATTTTCAATTTTCAGAGGTAAAATTGAAAAAGTCCCCAGGCAAGCCAGGCGCGTGGTTCCCTACCCGGACAAGCAGCTCCCAGCCAGCCCGACGCGCTCCATCCGGTCGATTGGTTCCCTCCCTCAGACCTGAAGCAGCAGGCCTAGGAAGCGAGAGCATTTAGTCACCGAGCAGAAATGCGAGAGGCATTCCTCTTTCTGGAGAACCGCTCTGTACCAGAGCCACGGAAATGTCACCGTTCCCCCATCAGCAGAGAAGCAAATTGTTCTAATCTATATCTGTCTCGGCGGCTAAGCCTGCTTATAATGAAGCATTATCCAAGCGCTCGCCAGGGAAGGCGTGTCGGACGTCCAGTGATTTAAACCACCTCTGTTAAGCTCAAACAAACAAAAACCTATAAAGAGGGATTTCACTAATTCACTCTAATGACCAGGAGACCCATCCAAATGTGCTATATTATCAGGGGGGCCAGAAAAATAATTAAAAAAAGAAGGAGCGGGTAGGCATATAAATTTACTTTATTGAACCAGTAAAGTACGTGCACAGCAAGTTACAATTTAACTCGGTGCCCGGAATAACTTTGCTTTGTCCGCTAGTCCAGGCTGAGCACAGGGGCTCAACCCAGGGAGGACCCAGGAGCTGTTGTTGTCAATTACTGTGGCGAGGAAGTTTCAGCCTGTGGGGGTGGGCTGGGGTGGGGTGGGGTGGGGGGCTCTTGTGTGGCTCCCACAGACCCTCTGCTCTGTTCAATGGGATGTGCTGCTCTGGTGAGTGTCTTTCACATGAGAGCAGGGCTCACGGCCCTCATGTCCGAGGGGCAAGTCTGCGTCTATTTCTTCTGAGCGGATGTGCTCCCTGTCCTGGCCACTCCCAGTCTGCTCGGTGTTCAACGTCAACACCACAATCCAAGGGCTGCTTCCCTCTGCCTCTGTCTCGGGCCGGCTTCTGCGGAGGATGAGGGGATGCGAGGGCTTGGATCATGCGTGGTCAGCTTGGGTCAAAGCGCCAGTTTTGCTATTTAAAGCTTTCAAGAAGTCTTTGGGCCAAAGGGGGGTGGGGGTGGGATCTAGCCAAACCCCCCTGCCATCAAGTTGATTGCCACTCAGTGTCCTATGTAGGTTTTTTGAGATGATCGATCTTGCCAGGAGCCTCCCTCTCCCCCCTCTCCCCCATTCCCCAATCCCCACCTGCCTCTCTGTCTCTCAGCAGTGGATGAGTTTGAACTGCCAAGTGAGCAGTCTGATACCGACCCAAGGAAAACATCCTTCAACCCCCTGGTGTCCGCTACTTTGCTCAGGAGGGTACCGGGTAGGGCTAAGTGTCATCGGGCACACAGGAGAAGGAGGGCCCTGTCAAAGTATGGCCACCTGGGAATGTGTCAGCAACACAAAATCTCAGATTCTCCCCAGACCTGCTGAGTGGGAGTCTTTGCGAGGGGGCCCCCAGCCAAGTGTGTCTCCACAGACCCTCCAGGTGTCTTCGAGGCCCACACAAGCTTGAGAAGCACCTGCCTAGATCATGGGTCTCCCGGCCCCGGCCTTCCTCTGACTCAGCCGAGCTGAGCAATGCTGCTCTCCTGGCCCCTGGTACTTTCCTGACTGATGCCATGTAAAACCTGCAGGGGACAAGGACTTCCCTGACCCCATGCAGGCAGGGGCAGCAGTGGAGTCCCCAGAGAGGAGGGACGCTTCATCAGGCTCTTTCCAACTGCCGAACTGGCCCGAGGGGTTGCTGTGAGCCAGGCAAGTCAGACTCTCACAGACGTCTGTCAACATTTACCAATGAGGCCAGGCAGGCCGCGCGAGGCTCCACTCTGTGGACGGAGAACCACAAAATGACCTCCATGCAGACAAGCAAGGGATGCCCTGTCCCAGAGCCCAGGTGGTAGGCCCTTGTCTGCCTGCGGAGTGAGAGTCCCTGGCCTGACCCAGGGCAGGTGTTGAGATCATGTACACAGAGTGTGTGGTCTGCTTCAAACCCTGGTCGTGAGCTGGGGAACTGCAGGTTGGAGCTGGGAGGACCTGGGCATATTTAGGTCAATGATTTTGCCTCCAGTGTCCTTCTTCCTTCTGATCCCTCTGCCTCACCTCCAGAGAAAGGAGAGCTCTGTGAGGCCGAGGCGGGGGTGCTGGGTGGCACAAACAGTACTGTACTTATCGCTGCCTGGAAGGTTGGAGGCACCCAGTAGTGCATTGGACAAAAGGCCTGGCAATCTGATTGCTTGAAAATTCACCCAGTTTTCCTCTGATACACCCGGGATCTTCGTGTCTCACAGATGGCTTCATGCCAACCAATTGTGGGGGTGGGGTGGGGACTGGGGGAGGTCTGGGAGGATTTCTAGGAGCCCTGCTGGCTCTGTTGGGTAGGATAAACTGTGAAGCCCAAGGTGGGCAGTTCAAAACTATCAGCCACTCCTCAGGAGAAAGATGAGGCTGCCTGCTTCTGTAAAGATTCTCAGTCTCAGAAACCCTACCCAGGGCGGCTAAGAGTCAGAATCACCTCAAAACATAGGTTTACGTTTGGGCGGATACCCAGGAGAATTGAGAGGTGCCTATTCTTGTTTTTTCCTCAACCTGGGACTGACTGGTCCAAGAACAGATTGCAGGAAGATGCCCAGGGCACGAGGTTAAGTTGTAACCTGCTGAGTGAGTACTTTGCTAGCAATGACTGGAGGCAGATGCTTTTGGATGCCACAAGTGGGAGGTGGTTGGCTCCTGGAACCTAGTAGGTAGATGAAGGGACAGAGATGCTGCCAAAGATCTGAGAAGCCAGCCCCGTGACCAACAGGGACCCAGTCCCAAATGTCAGCAGTGTCCATGTTGAGAAGGCCTGCTTTAGGCAAGATAGTCACAGTTGGGCGTCCCTGGGGCTAAGCAAACGACTTCTAACCAGGAGGTTGGAGGTTGGAGTCAATCTAGTTATGTCTTGAGAAAGAAAGGTTGGCAATCCCTCCTGAAACCTCGGCCCTGGGAAAATGTGTAGTAGTGCACAGTTCTACATTAACCCGCCAGACGTTGGCAGCAGTTGGCATGGGCTGGGTATCAAGTGGAGGCCCACTTTGAAGTGCCCCAGTGCTCTCCAGGCTTTCTTGCTAGATCTCACCCTGGCCCGTCTGCCTTCTTAACCACAGTTTCCCAAGCACCTACTAGGTTCCTGGTGTCACAGACCTTCACTCGGTGGGTCCTGAGAATGGAAGTCAAGCTCTAGAGAATGCAGCCCACCAATGTGTTTCCTTTGGTCTGGGCAGTGGTTTCCTTCTTCCTTATCTTTAAAAAGAATATAATGAGTCATTAACTTTTCAAAAACCAGGA
>PVJH01035820.1:0-19360 GCA_004026705.1 Nesogale talazaci
CATTTATATCAATTGTAACTCCCTTTTTCCTGGGCTGGTTGACTACCTATATTTTGATTAGCACTAAAAGCTAAATAATTATGCCATGAAGGCTCAATTCCTCTATAATCAAGATATTTTTCTTTCTCAAGTTATTTTATTATTTTCTTTTATTTTGTAAAGTTTGAGTATTCTATGCCTAAGTTTAGATTTTTATCATTTATCATGCTTGGTTTTCTCTAAGTTTTATAAATCTATCAATGGGTCTGTGATTAATCTTGGAAAATCCCTAGGTATTAATATGCTAATTATTTATCTTTCTTCTTCTATTCCATTATAGAAATGTTGCATCTTTCATAATCATGGAAGAGTTTGTGAATATTCTGCTAATTTGTTTCTCTTTTTTTTCACTTTGATAATCAGTTTGGAGATTTTATATTTTCAAGATCACTGTTCCCTGCCCCCTCTCCACCCCTCTGTGCTTGTCTACCATGTCTACTGTGCCTATAGGAAACATTTTAATGTCTCTTACAGTGTTGGCTTCTTTAAAATCTTTACGGTTCCTGTGAGGCTTGTTTTGTTTCCCCCCCTCTGCTTTCGGAGACAAGGCTTTCTACTCCTGTAGAAAGTTGTAACCTTGCCATCTCAGAAGCCTTCAGGGAAGGTCTGCATGATCCTAAAGGGTTGCAGTTCTAAGATTGGTTTTCTCTCAGTTTATATTATCTGCCTGTTTTTGCATGTTGACCACTTAGCCCATAAGGGAATTTACCATATTAATTCTAATTTTGAAAAGTTCTGGCCGATGACTCCAAAATGTCTGTCACAAAGGAGCTATTTCTGATGCTTCCCTTTTCGACTGCACCGTTCTCCTTTTGTCATGCTATATGTCTTTTTGTTAAAAACAAATTCAGGTGTAATGAATTATGAAAAGTGAGTCTATAAGTTATTATTTTTCCCTGTGAAGTTTTATTAGTCTTTTAAACAAGCTCGCTGCTACTGGCGATTCTGGTGAGCCTCTCAGACAAATAAGAACTGTCCCTTGGAGTCTCCAAGTCTTTAACTGCTTATGGGGTTAGACAGCCCCATCTTCCTCCCTGAGAGCTGCTGTTCATTTCAGACTGCTGTCCACTAGCACGCCCACGACTTAGTGTGCATATGTACACTTTTCGGCAGCCATAGGTGTCAGAGGCTATGTTTTTTTCTCTTTTCTCCTTGTTTTCATTTTCCTAGAGATTCTATCTACAATAGAATTACAGAGATCTCAGATTGTGGCTGTACTTGTTAGCTGCCATGGAATCGGTTTGTACCCAGAGCAACATGTGCACAGCAGAACAAAACCCTCCGTGGTTCTCTGTCATCCTGATGATAGTTCCCATGCTTCAGCCCATCATCGCAGCCAGTGTCAAACCATCTCTTTGATGGCCGTTCTTTCTCTCCTCCAGCGCCCCTCTATGTTTTCATGACTGACATTCTGCTCCAGAGACTCCTGACAGCATGCCCAAAGTATGCAAGACAAAGTCTTACCATCCTTGCCTCTCAGGAGCACTCTAGCTGTACTTCTTCCAAGATAGATTGGTTTGTCCATTTAGTAATGGTCCGCACAATTAAAATACAGTGATTCCTCTTTGATCCTCTTTATTGGATGTCCAACTTTCACATGCAATTAAAGCAATTGATAATAGCATGGCTTGGGCCAGGATCACCTTGGCCCTCGAGGTAACATCCTGTCTTTTCAATATTCTAAAGAGGTCTTGTTTAGTAGATTACTCAAGGAAGCTCATCTTTTGAGATATAATCCTTTGTTATTTCTTAAATGTGGTCATTCTCATAAAGTCTGATTTCGGAAGTTTCAATCTCAGAATAGTTAGCATTCAGTCTCCAGCCGAGTTGCTAAACCAAGCAGAGACTTATGACACGCAAACCCACTGCCATGGAGTTTGTTCAGACTCTAAGTGACCCTATGTTGGGGTTTGTGTCTTTAAATCATTATAGGAGCAGATAGTCTCTACTTTCTCCTACAGAGTGGCTGGTGACTATGAATCTCCAACCTTGTGTTTAGCAATCCATCATGTGCACGACTCTTGCTGCCACAGCACTATAATTGTCTTCGGTTGTCTGTCCTTCCAATTCTCCAGGGATTGGTTGTACGTGTAACATAATCTTTGATGGATATATCTTTTTAAATTACTGATTTTTTAATTTTAGTTAAAACTCATTTCTGGTCTTGAGAACAAAAGTGATGACTTTTAGGTTTTTTACATGATGGAGCAGAAACTGACATGTCAACATATTTTTCAATTTCATATGTTTGTGCATTTTGTCCATTTCTTTTGTTTTCAAATTAATTTTGATTTATGAATGCTGTAGCAAATTGAGTTAGAGTTTTTTGCTATGCTTTTGAATTGACAGGTTTTATTATTATAAAATTTCATGCTGTATCTTTACAGCACTGCTTGATGATATATTTAGCTTTATGTGTTTATGACTGCTTTAATTTTTTGCATCTTGTTATTGATTAGATATGTCCATCTATATTTTTCAAGTTTTTCAGTTATATTTAAATTTTGCTTTAAGTGGTATACATTCTGTTTTTCTTGTGTGCAGTCCAACCATGTTGACAAATTGAACCACTTAATCAATATATACTTAAAATGCTTTCTCATATAATTGAATTTAAATTCGTAACTTCATTCAACTCATTATATCTACTTCTTTAACTTGTTTTGTGTTTTCTTCTTTCCTTTGTCTGAATTATCTTTTGATTTATTGTATTCATATTTTCACTTTTTACTCTATCATTTTGTTAACTATAATCTCCTATATGGAATTATATTTCATAGCGGTCACCACAGAGGTCATGGCGTGCATTATAGCCATTTGAAATTGAATGGCACTGAGACTATCATGTCTGGGAATATAATGGATTTAGAACACGTAGGCTACTTTTTTATCTTATGATTCTGGATTACTTTAATTACTGTGAAAATAGATTAGTGTTATATACCTAAAGATTACTTTAAAAAAAAAGACATCAGTTGGTTTATTGGACATAAATTATATCTCATTAACATTTGTATTCATGTTTTAAAAAGAGAGAGGGGTTTATGGAACAAACTTTTTCCAAATCAGCATTTGGATAATACTTATCTATTCATAAGCAGAAGTAAAATTAGAAAAATGAAATTAATCCTTGAAAGCATACACATTCAAATCTTGAAAGTTATTGACCATGCTGTTCCTAATCAATCCCTTCTGTTTCGTCATAACCATTAACACCGTCCTTTGTGCTATATGCTTTATTTGCTGACTGGACTAACTTATTATTTGTTGTGTTTTTCTGCACTAGAATGTAAGCTCCTTGAAGACAGGGTTTTGATGTGATTTACTCATTAGTGTATCTCCAGTGCCTGGCACATAATGGGGCTTGCTCTCTCTCTCTCTCTCCATATATATATATATATATATATATATATGAATAAATTCCTGAATAAGTAAATGAATGAACAAAGTTATAATTAGTAAAGAATAAACTACAGATTTAGGTAGAATATTTTTTAATCATTTTATTAAGAACTCATACAAATCCCATCAAAATACATACATACATAGATTATATGCAAAGCACATTTGTACACTTGTTGCCATCATCATTCTCAAAACATTTTCTTTTCACTTAAGCCCTGAGTATAAGCTCTCAATATTTCCTCTCCCTCTTCACTTCCCCCTCCCATGTACCCTCAGTAATTTATAAATAATTATTATTTTGTCATATGATACACTGCCTGATGTCTTTCTTCGCCCACTTCACTGTTACCCACACTCCAGGGAGGAGGCCATATGTAGATCCTTGTAATCGGTTCCCCCTTTCTACCCTACCTTTCCTCCACCCTCCCAGTATCACCACTGGTCCTGAAGGGATCATTTGTCCTAGATTCCCCATGTTTCCAGTTCCTATCTGTGCCAGTGTACAGCCTCTGGGTTAACTGGATTTGTAAGGTAGAATTGGAATCATGATAGTTGGGGGAAAGAAGTACTTAAGATCTAGAGAAAAGATACATATTTCATCATTGCTACGCTGTACCCTGACTGGCTTGTCTCCTCCCCACAACCCTTTTGTAAGGAGATGTTGCTTCACTTGCAGATGGGCTTTGGGTCCCTGATTTGTACTCTCCCTCATTTATAATGATATAATTTTTTGTTCTTTGATGCCTGATATCTGATCCCTTCAACATCTCATGGTCAACAGACTAGTATGCTTCTTCCATGTGGGGTTTGTTGCTTCTGATCTAGATGACCACGTGTTTACCTTCAAGTCTCTAAGACCACAGACACTTTAACTTTTGAAGGAAGACCACAGATGGTGTATCTTTTGAAGGCCGGGAATCATCATCTTTTTACACCACATTTGCTTATGCACATATTTGCCTTCAATGATCATATCAGAAAGGTGGGCACACAATTATATAATGGTCACAGAGACTGGTGTGCTTCTTCCATGTGGACTTTGATGCTCCTGAGCTAGATGGCCACTTGTTTACTTTCAAGCTTTTAAGACCCCAGACATTATATCTTTTGATAGCAAGGCACCATCATTATTCTTCACTATTTTTGCTTATGTACACATTTGTTTTCAGTGATCATATCAGCAAGATCAGCATCATGGAATTCTAATTTGAAAGAACAAGGTGTCCTTGCCTTGAGAAAGTACTTGAATGGAGGTCCAATGCCCATCTGCTGTCTTAATACTAACCCCATAAGTATATGCATGTAGACTTAGTTCCCCATCATCATATATAAATATATTTACCTCTGTTTATACCTGTCTATGAACCTCTATAAATGTCTTTTGCCTCCAAGTCCTTTCCTCCCTTTCTTTTTCACACCCACCTTGTCACAGATTTTGAACCACTCTTTGTTCCTTTATCCCTGGGTTGATCAACACTCCTTCCCCTACCTCCCCACTTGTCCCCCCTAACCATCAGTACCATTGTTTTCTCCTCCAGATTGTTCATCAAGTCTATCATATCTAGATAATCCTGCAGAGATAATAATATGTACAAAAAACCCCAAAGACTTCACAAGATGAAGCAACAAAAGGAAACAAAACAATGATGACAGCAACCAAAAATGTCCAGAAAAAATATATAAATAAGTAAACTAAAAATAATAACAAAATAAAAACCTGTAAATAGCTGAAGGTCTGTTTGTTGATCTCCAGGAGTTTCCCCCAATTGAGACTGATAGGGTGCCACACCCTGGCCCCAAAGCATATCCTTGGCGCTTCCTTGGGAACTCCATGCTCTGCTCCTCCTGCTGCTTGGCTGCACACCCTTACTGTTTTGCCTTGGTGCGCTGTGGTCAGACTGTGTGTTACTCTGGGTAGACTAGAGGAACAAATTCAAGGACCCGCATTTCGACATAAGGAAAGGATTTATATACAAAAGGAATGGGACATGGAGAAAGCATCCCAGCCCAGTCCAGTCCAAAATCATAAGTCTGATATTAACCCATGTGGCCGAAATCAGCCTATAAAGTCTTCTTCCGACTCACGAAGTCACAGGTCAGTGGGTGCAGAATCCCGGTGCTGGCAGGGCACCTCGCCTCCAGGGCTCAGGGTCAATCAAGAGCAGAAGCAACTCATCGCTGGCAGAGGTCTCCGTGTGGCCGCCCCAGCTTCAGAGGTCTGGCTCCATCAGGGCAAAGCTGTGTGGTCCCTCTGCTACCTCCTCCAGCTTCTCACATGCTGCCATCTTGTCTTGTCCGTGATTCATTGTCTTTGAGATTAACTGCCAACAACTGGGGAAGATAGCTTCTCATCTTCATGAGGGAAATATCATGAGATTTCCCAGAAGTCTCAGGAGAAAGCCATGCCCACGTAGAGGCCTCATTGGCTACTCAATGGCTATCTCCAGATTAACAGGCTAGACTCCACCCCTACATTTCTATCATAAAATTAACATAAGCACATGACTGCCACAGACTGTGTATAATCACGACCCTGCTTCTCCATTGTTGTCATCATAGGACCTTGGGTCAGTGAGATATGCCGTGTGTCATAGTGGAGCCAACCATATAGTCCTCTCTGTGATTGGCTATTATTAGTGGAGATATCGTTGTCAAGGTTCATTGAGCCAGTATGGATTCCACTCTCTCTTCCTCCTCCTTCATTTGCTCTCGTGTGGCCTGTTCAGACATGTCCCTTCCCTGAGCTGCAGTGCAGCTTCAGTACTGTTCTCCAAAGCAAACTCCCCTGGGGGGAGGGGAAGCTGTCCACCTAGCTGGGATTCGGGCTGGGCCCTCAGACCTCTCCACTGGCTGCCCCCTCCATGGTGTCATGCTGCATTCACATGCTGGAACACCAGGTTTAAGATTGGTCCCTCTTTCACTGAGGAGATATAAGCAATACTCTCACCTTTGGAGGGGCTAGTGCTCAATTCCCCCACTACACACACCATCTTCCCCCTGGCCCCCTCAGTTGGCTACCAAGTGTAATGGTGGATTTCATCTGACCCCTGTCATACTACCTGGGACTCTATCCAGGAATTTATGTATACAGTAGCTTTTTCCTATACCCCTTCTTTTGCATTTTTTTAAAGCTTACCTCAGCAGACTCTTGTAGTACTTGTATTTTTGCGCTTGGCTTACTTCACTTATCATAATTTCCTCCATTTCTTCCCATGCAGCGATGGGCTTCATGCGTTCATCACTGCTTTTCAGCAATGCATACTACCCCATTGCATGTACGTCCCATGACTTTTTTATCCCTTCCTTGGTTGATGGAAATTTGGGTTGTTTCTAGCTCCTTGCATTTGTGAACTATGCAGTGATGAACATTGGAGCACAGATATCCAGCCGAGGTTTGTTTCTTTCTTCTTCTGGGTTTATGCCCAGTAGCAGGATTGATAGATCATAGATCATATGGTAGCTCAATATCCATCTGTCTTAGATATTGCCAAATCAAGTTCCATAGTGGTTTTATATACCTACAGGTCCACCAGCAGTGGAAAAGAGGACTTATATTCCCCACAGCCTCTCCAAAACTTGTTGCTTTCTGATTTTTTGAATTGGACTATCCTTCAGGGTGTTAAGTGGTATCTCATTTTATTTTGCATTTCTCTCACGGCTAATATTCAGGAACATTTTCTCATATGTTTATTGGCCATTCAAATTTCTGCCTCTCTGGGACTTCTGTTCATGTCCTTTGCCCATTTTCTCAGTGGGTGTTTTTTTTTTTCTTTTCAGAAGCTACCAGGATATTATAGATTTTAGTAATAAAGTCTTTGTCTGATGTGTCATAACTAAAGATGTTTTCCCAGTTTATGGCCTCTCTCATTACTTTCGGTGAATTCTTTCAATGTACACAGGTGTTTTTTCTTCAGTATATCCCACTTGTCAATTTGTGCCTCCTCTGTATTTGTGTCCTTCCCTATTTCTGATAGCTTATGTATACTCTATGCTAACGTTCTCAGGTTGGTCCCAACACCTTCATTTCTGGCCTTAATAGATTGGGGTTTTACCTTGAGGTCTGTGATCCAAGTTGAGTTTATTCTTGTGTATGGAGCGAGATAGGGTCTTGCTTCATTTTTCTGCAAGTAGATATACATTTTTTTTCCCAGCACCACTTCCAGCATCTGTTTCCCATCTGGTATTTTGGAGGCCCTTAACAAAGATCAATTGTCTGTATGCTGATGATTTTATTTCTGGGTTTTCAGTTCTTTTCCATTTGTCCGAGTATCTATCATTATGCCAATACCATGTTGTTTTGACCACTGTGGCTGTATAGTATGTGGTAACGTCAGGTAAAGCAAGCCATCCAAAGGTGTACTCCTTCTTGAGGAGTTCTCTGATAATTCTGGGCTTCTTCCCTCTCCATATGAAATTGGTAATCTTTTTTTTCCCCATTTCTTTGAAGAAAGATGAGAGTAATTGTATCAGAATTGCATTAAACTTATATAGTGCCTTGGGTAGAACTGACATCTTTACTACACATATCTTCTAATCCATGAGCATGAGATGTTCTTCCATTTCTTGAAGTCACTCTTCGTTCCTTGTAATAGGTTTCCTCATAAAGATATTTTGTCCTTTTAGTTAGGTATATCCCTAGATATTTCAATTTGTGCTTGGCTATGGTTAAGGGGACCGCCCTTTTTGATCTCCTCTTCTGTTGTCTTATCTGATGTGTATATCAGTCTGATAGAGTTCTGTTTGTTGATCTTGAACCTTGTCATTCTGCCATACACCTCTATTGCTTCCAGTACTCCCTTTGTGTAGCTTTTAGGATTTTCCATATATAAAATCATATCATCTGCAAATAGTGATAGTTTCACCTCTTCCTTCCCCATGCAACTATACTTGATATCCTTTCTTTGCCATATGCTGCTAGCTAAAATTTCCAGTAAGATATGTAATAACACTGAGGGAAACTGACATCATCATCTTGTCCCTTTTTCAGTGGGATTGTGGTAGTCTTTTTTCCATTGCCTGTTGGTTTTTCATATATAGCTTGTATTATCTTGAGGAATTTTCCTTCCATTCCTAACTTCTTGAGTGTCTTGAACAGAAATTGGTGTTGTATGTTGTCCAATGCTTTTTTGGCCGCTGTCAATATTATCATGTGGTTTTAGTTTTCATGTCAATGTGCTGATTGATACTAATGGTCTTTTGTATGTTGAACCATTCCTTCATCCTGTGTATGGATCCCACTTAGTCATGATGAATTATTTGTTTTATGTACATTTGTGTTTTATTGGCCAGTATTTTATTAAGGATATTTCCATGAATGTTCATTAGTTATATTGGTCTATAATTCTCGATTCTTGTGGGATTCTTTACTGATTTCAGTATCAGTTTTATACTAGCCTCATTGAAGGACTTAGTAAATTTGCCATCTTTTCTTATGTTTTGGAAAAGTTTGTGTAGGATTGGTGTCAGTTCTTCTCTTAGTGCTTGGTAGAATTCACCTGTAAAGCCATCTCTCTAGGGCATTTTTTTTTATTGGTAGTCCCTTGATAACCTTGTCTATTTCTTCTATTGTTATGAGTCTGTTGAGATTCTTGAAGTCCATTGGGAATAATCTAGGGAGGGACTTTTCCCCCCACAATTTATTTGTCTTCCAAGGTGTTGAATTGATTGGAGTACAGGTCTTTGTAGTACTGTGTAATTTTCCTTTAGATTTCAATAAGGTCTAGTGTAATGTTCTCTCTTTCAGCCCTCATTTTTGCTAATCAAATTTGTTCCCTTCTTTCTTTGGTTAAGTTTGCCAGTGTTTTTGTTGATTGTTTATCTTTTCAAAGAACCAACTTTTAGCAACATTGTTTCCATTGTTTACTTATTTTCCCTCTCCTGAATCTCAGCCCTGATTTTTATTATTTCTTTTCTCTTTCTATTAGTAGTACTGTCCTGCTGACTTTGCTTTTGTTGTTGTAAATTTTTGCCAGCATATCAGTTATGAGACTCTCTTCCTTTTTCAGATGTCCAGGTATTGCTATGAAATGTCCTCTGATAACTGCCTTGGCTGTTTCCCATAAGGTTTGCTATGTCATGTTTTCATTCTCATTGACTTCTAGAAATTTTCTAATTTCATTTCTGTTCTGGGCCAGTATGCACTCTTTTTGCATTAGAGAGTTATTCATCCTTCATTTATTTGCTCTTATTTTCTCTTTATTCCTCTTGTTGATTTCAAGTCTTATTGTACAGTAGACACAGAGAGGTCTGTTTGATATCAATGTGTTTAAGTATATGTAGATTTGACTTATGCCCCAGCATGTGGTCTATTTTTTGAATATGTGCCATGTGGACTTGAAAAGAATGTGAATTTTTTGTATTTGGTTGAAAATCTGCAGATATCTATCAAGCCAAATTCTCTAATTGTATTGTTTAGGTCTCTAGCTTCCTTGTTCAGTTTCTTTCCCTGTGATCTACCTTTCTCAGAGAGTGGTGTATTGAAGTCAACCACTATAATTGTTGAGGCTGTGATTCCTTTTTTCGTCTTCTGGAGTGTTTGGTTGACGCAATCAATGGATTGTTCATTCGAGCAATATATGTTTAAAATGCTTATTGGTTCTGTGTCTACTGTTTCCTTGAGCATTATATAGTTTCCTTCTCTCTTTTTATCGTTTGTACTTTGAGGTCAACTTTATCTGCGATTAGGATTGCTATCCCTGCTTTACTTGAGTTATTGTTTGCTTGCTATACCTTTCTCCAACCTTTGAATCTCACCCTATTTTTGTCTGTAGTCTTCACGTGTCTCCGGTAGAAAGCAGTTTGATGGGTTGTGTTTTCGAAGCTAGTCTACTAGCCATAGTCTTTTGATCCCTGAGTTCAGTCCACTGGTATTTACGGTTACTATCTCCATCTGTGCAATCTGTGAAGGCATCTCATATCTTTCGTTTTGGGTGTTTTCCTACCTCCCTTTCTTTTCATTGTGTTGTGCATGTGTGTGTGTGCATTGATCATTTTTTACTTCTTTCCACCCTTAAGCCAATCATATAAGTGGACCTATTTTCTCTTTGTTGTTCTCTGAGTGAGATTGTTCTATGTGGTGATCACTTATTTTTGCTTGGTGAGTGTTCTCCTACCTATATTGGGTCAGTAAGGATCTTTTGTAGGGCTGGGTTTCTTCTAACATATTCTTTGATGTTTTCCTTGTCTGGGAAAACTAACTTCTCCATCTATCTTGATAGATAATTTATCTAGGTAGAGTATTCTTGGGTTTGCATTATTACCTTTCAATTTTTGCAATATATTACTCCACTCTCTCCTCTTTTTCATAGTGTCTGCTGATAGGTCTAAGCCTTTTCTTATTTGTGAAGCTTTATATGTAATTTATCGTTTTTCCTTATCTGCTCTCACGATTTTCTCCTATTCTTCAAAGTTTGATAGTTTAACTACTTTGTGCCATGGTGACTTCTTCAGATTCCATCTAGCTGGTGTTCTTTCAGCCTCCTTAATGGTTGCCTGATTTTCGTTCTTTAAGCTGGGGAAGTTTTCTTCCAAGAATTCTCTATTGATGCAAACGACTTCTTTGTTTGGTCTTCCTCTGGTAATCCAATTATTCTGATTTTGTTTCTCTTCATAGCATCGAACATAGCTCTTACATTTTCTTCAGTTTCTCTAATGATCTCATTAGATTTTTGTTCGCGTTTGTTTAAGTCTGGCTATCCTCTAGGTCACTGGGCTGGTTTTCTTCTTCCTTCAACTGATTTCTGAAGTCTGTGAGTCCGCTGTTGGTTTTTGTTATCTTGCCCCTAAGCGCTTATATTTTCCTTTGGTGTATGGACTTTATCTCCTCTATCATTTCATCCTTTTTTTTTTTTATTGTTTCCCTCAAATCCTGTATGACTGCAAGCAGCATCCTGAAAATTTCTTGCTGTACCATATCAATGTCTTCTGCTTCTATACTCATCATTATGTTCAGGATATCTCCTGCCTTTGCTTTTGTTTCTCCTATCTTTTTGTTGAGGTTGCTGGGGCTGATTGCTGTTGTGTTGCGCTGTTATAAAAGAACAAGGCACCATTTTCCAGGGAGTAGAAGAGCACTGGCAATCTCTGGGAGACTCCTAGGAGGTTTACGAACTTCTTGTGACTAATTTCACTATGGAATTAGCCTACCACTTTATCCTTCTGTGGTTTCACTCTTTTCCTAGTCAACCAGTATTCTGTTATTTGGAGGGCAATTTGGATGGTCCTCTTAGGTGACACTGGTTGGATGGTTGTGGACCCACAAGGATGGTGCTGTATTGTGTCATCTCATTAGAAGCTGTGATGTTGTAGCCCATGGCAGCTTGGGGTACTTCAGGGGGAACACAGAGGTGTCCGCTGCAAAGGGAGTGCCACAGAAGGCTGGCCGATTGCCTGCTTTTGTGTAGAGCAAAGGAAATGGTGGGTGTAATTACCTTGATCTGGTAGATCACTGGTTGGGCTGTGGTTCCTGCAGCAACTTGGAACTTTGCCAAGTGTTGTCTGAGCTGTCTTAGGCTATGTGAGGCATTAAGGCAGGTGGGAAGATGCTTCCTCAGTCATGCTGGGCCATGTTTGACAGATATGAGCTTCCCCAACTACACAGGCAGTAATTCCCCAGGAAGAAGTTGGGTGGAACATCCCCTGTTGGAGAGTGGGTTGACTTCTCCAGTCTCTGGCTACACTGCACTGCTACACCCACTGGGTGTAGCAGGTGTCATTGCCCTAGGCTAAGGGGAGTGATCTGGAAGTCCACAGTGGCATCTGAGGATAAATGGAAGAGACCAAGAGGAACAACTCCAAAGAACCAAGCCTGCTGAAACTGTGAGGCATTATAGAGAAAAGAGGAAGCCAAATGCAGCTATATAGGAGCCCTGGCTCCTGACTCTGGGGCTGCAGGCGTTTAATCCCTACCCCAATCTGGTCGCAAACTTTGGCTCTATTGAGATAAAGTCCCTGTGCTGGTTCCAATTAATCCCTGCTCCAGCAGAGACAGTGGTGGGGCTAGCGTCAAAACCCAGCTGGCCTTCACTGTGGTTTGCCAAAATCCCCCATCCCCTCAAAACCTTGTGAATCTGTGTATACTTATCTTTATGATGCTTCTCCTGTGATCCAATAGTGTTGAATTTCTCTCTTAGGAACTCTCCTGGGTTTATTTCTGCTGAGTCCCTCTGGTATGTATAACTCCCCTGCCATCTTCCTAGAAGTCCACTTTACTGTTTTTATGAGGTATTATTTTTATAAATTTAGCCAATATTTCTGTTGATCACTAATTCTTATATTTTTGTATTTCTATCTTTGGTTGTTTTTCTTCAGCTTGAAGAACTTTTATTGTGGACATATTGTAAATATGTTTGTATATTACAAATGTTTGTTTCCTTGTTTCTTCTTTTTTGGGGGGGTATCACTGCCCTTTGGTGGGAGTAGGAGGCTCAGCTTTGCTCCTGGAGAGCTGCTGCTGGATTTGAACCACTAACCCAGTGGGCCGCAGTCCCACACACAATCACTACGCTACCAGGGCTCAGCCTCAAATGTTTGTGTCTTTAAATACATTATTATAATTATTATTTGTTTCATTATTTGAAACATATTTTAGCTGAGTATAATATTCTAGACTGGTATTGAATTATTTTCCTGTGTCTCTGCATTTCCATTACATTATTGAGAAGTCAGACAAGACTTACGTTTTGTTTAAACATTTTCTCTACATTTTTGAAAGAACATTTTATATCTATGTGTTTTTGTTTGCATTTATAGTGTTTATGATCCTATGCCTCTTGCATTGGCAGCGGTTTGGTTTCTCCCCCACCCCTCCAATACTTATGAAGGATCTGAGCCAGGAAGTTCCCCAGAGTATTGATGGCTCTTATCTTTTAATGTTCCCATTATCGATGTTTTCAAATAATTCTCTAATTCTTATGCTCCTTTAGTGATTCTACTTAGAGCTATAGAAAAACAGCCCACCATCCAGCTTGTCTATAGTCTTTGCTGCCTGAGACACTGGGAAATAATATTCCAGTCCTTTCTATGCCACCTGTGTCATCTTTCTTCTTTTTTCGACTCGTCCCTTCCCTGGATCCAGTAGCACAGAAAAAGGTCTGTGAGTTCAGTAGTCGAGTAGATCCCTAAGTAGAAATAAAAGATAACTAAGTGTTCCTTAAATATACTGCACACGCTTGCAAACAATTCTTTGAAATCTTTTTCACTTGGCTCTGGAGAGATCCCCACAAGGAGATGAGAATGGATGAGTCTCCCCTGAAGGACTTTCTCCAGATGTGTAGCACAATGAGAAAAGAGGGAAGTTAGAAAAATTTTCTCAGAAGGCTTTAGAGTGAGAGAATCTCAATACTTTAGCTTTATGAATTTGATATAGCTTTTTGAATTCCTCTGGGCACTTTAGCTACCATTTTTTTCCTGTGATGTCTAATACCACACATGCTATCATTTAGAGAAACACTGTTTCCTAGTAACTTTTCTATTAGGGTTTCTACGGAACTTGAAGGCTGTGCTTGTCAAACTTTATGTCACACCTCATTTTATAAAATTAATTAAAAATGACAATGTAGGCCCTTCTTATCATACATTGATTCCTATCTCATTTCTGTCCAATAACTTGGGAACAAGAACTTTTCATTAAAAACAGCATCCAAATATCATTTTTACTTTTTATGTAACAACTTTGAACATATATCATGTTATCATGTCTAATATTAATGGTTTGAGTATTTCTAAAACTAATTAGTATCATACCAAAACTAAACTCACTGAAATCAAGTGTATGTCTACAGAAAGGAATTAAATTTTCAATTCAAATTAATTTGCAGCATACTGGCAGAATAAATCTATATCCCCCTATACTTCTTAGTAGTTTACAAGCAAAAATTAAAAGAAAATTGAAATGTCTGTGAATATTTAAGTTATTTTAGTTAGTATCAAAGGTAAATAAAATTTCTGGGATGACATAGAAGGAATGTATGCGTAATTAAAAAAAAATTGTTCTTTAAGTGCACAGCCTACTTTTGGGCATCATAACCATTTCTTTTCAATTTTATCTAATTTTTTTTGCTTGTAAACTACTAAAAGGTAGGGGAGTATACAGATCCACTCTGATATTTATGTGGTAATGTAATTAAAATGAAAAATCCATTTTATTTTCATACTAATCTCATTTTAAATTCTTAACAGCTATATGTTATTAGAGCAGCCACATAATACATCACAGATACAGGACATTCCCTTCATTCCAGACAATTTTATTTGATAGTACTTATTACAGCGATCAAGACTCTAGAATTGATATAAAGCCTATGTGTGAAGCATGGTAATCTCAAAAATAATTGTTGAAGGTATAGTGAGGAAAGTAAGAAACGTAAGCAGGACATGGCATCAGGTGGTACAGAAGCAGATGGTAGTTAGAAATAAATTCAAGTAACTCAGAGTGTGAATTTAGTGTTGGGCTATGTGGCAGTCATGTGCTTATGTTAATTTTATGATTGAAATGTAGGGATGGAGTCTGGCGTGTTAATCTGGAGGTAGCCATTGAGTAGTCCATGAGGCCTCTATATGGGCATGGCTTTCACCTGAGACTCCTGGGAAATCTCATGATATTTCCCTCGTGAAGATGAGAAGCTATCTTCCCCAGTTGTTGGGAGTTAGTTTCAGAGATGATTAATCACAGGCAACACAGAATGGTGGCGTCTGGGAGGCTGGAGTAGCCAGTGGAGAAACCACATGGCTTTGCCCTGATGGAGCCGGACCTCTGAAGCTGGGGCAGCCACATGGAGCCCTCTTCCAGTGATGAGTTGCTTCTGCCACCACAGGATGCTGTTGATGGACCCTGAGACCTGGAAGCGAGGAGACGTGGGGAGACCCCTGTTGGTGCCAGGACTCTGTAGCCACTGACCTGTGACTTCATGAGTCAGAAGGAGACTTTATGGACTGATTTCAGGCATATGGGTTAATATCGCACTTGTGACTTTGAGCTGGACTGGGCTGGGATGTTTTCTCAATGTCCTGTTCCCCTTGAATATAAACCCATTCCTTATATCCATATGCATGGCTTTGAAATCTGTTCCTCTAGTCTACCCAGACTAACACAGGCTAGTAGTTCAGATGGACTTAGTTCAAACCTACATACATTTTGTTCCTGGATGGGATAAGACACAAAGAAGATACTGTACCAAGAATTAAGTTAGAGAAACAGGACAGTTTTATCCTGAATTTGGAGTGAAATTTAAGATGCATATTGAGTTCTATTCATCACAACTAAGTCTACAGACCAGTTAGTAGACGTAGATCATAATCTTACATTGATGTTAAAAGTCATTTAAGATCCACAGTATGTGAAGCATACTTTTTTTCATAAGTATGTGAAGCATACTTTTTTTTAAAGTTCATCATAGCAGAATCTGTTTCTTGAAGCTTTTATTCACCCACAGATTCTTACTGAGCCCCATTGATTATCCTCTGACAGCAATACTGACTTTCATGAATGATTGAGTACCTGTATAGACCTTCTGCAGGAGGGCATGCTTTAAACCAGACAGGGAAACTGGGTGAGCTAGAGCCACTCTACTATGTTTCCCATAGAATCATCAACAAATTTTTTCATTTTTTGCAGAACCCATGAGCAGAATTAAGTGTCCTTTGTCATAATTGAACAAATAAAAATCTGAGATCAATAGTTCACTTTCATTGTGTGAAAAGAAATTACACACATGCAATTTGTAGAATTTTATATATGGATATATGGAGAGAGAGAGAGAGAGAGAGAGAGAGAGAGAGAGAGAGAGAGAAGAGAGAGACCACAAAGTTTTATAACAACAATTGTGCAAAGCCTATAATGATTTCTGCAATTCATGCGAACTTTTAAAATCCCAGCTGCTACTCCTTTGAGAGTCATGCTGCGTTTTAAAGTATCAGGATTAAGAACTTTCTAAAAACATTCCTATTTTACTGGATCTATTGATGTTATTTTCATGTTTTACTTCTGAACATGTCCCCCCCCTTTTTTGGTTAAAGCTATGGAATTCTGAATTTTCCAGAAATTCTGAACATCTGGTGTGGCAATTGTTATGATTCTTTATATTCATTATGATTTTAATTTTGATTCTCAGTCATTATATTGTGGATAAAAACACATTTGCCTTAAGTTATCTAAGGAAAATGTTGTAGGCACCTTAAAAAGAACAATGAGTTCATTTTAAAGAGAAAAAACATTAAAAACAATATGCTTAGAATTGAGATAGTGGTTACAAAAATGCACGATTTGGGTACTTGTAATTTAGCCTTCACAATTTCATAACCGATTGTTCTCAAGTCTTTGGGGATTAAGAATATGGTTTCCATGGTAATTTGAGGTTTGGAAAATGCTCATCTTTGCCCTAAATGGATACTAGATAGTTTGAATAGAAAACAACCTGTCTGTTAGCCAAGATTATACTTTAGTGTTGTTAAGAAAGAGAAATACACTCTTTTAAAATAGACTAATTCTAGGGTACCATAACAAGTTCAATGTCGATAAAATCACAACCTCTCGATTGCTAGTGTTAACAAAAGCTTGTTACTTAATTACTTGTGCTGCATTTGGCTTGTTTCCTTCCAAAGTTCAATTACATCTAATAGCATTGGTAAGTTGTACTCTTGTTTATGGCAGAGCTCACTTTAAAGTGCTTCACATTATCATCATTGGTTGTGGTGACTTAATGAATGATGCAGATTTTTATAGAAGACCTCTAGTCTTAATCTCTTCATCTTTTCTGCATGTGTAAACAGAATTGTTACATAATGTGGGTGTTCCCCTCTTTTTTCTAACCAGATGCTATTCCCTAAATGAAGGAAATCTTGCTATTTTCCTAAGTTTCTTACTAACAGCTCTTTTTCAATTCAGTAATTCCAGCCCCCCACACCAAAGGGATATTTAAAATGTGTAGCAAAGAGTTGGAGAATTTTTATTTATCCCTGCCTCCTACAAATTCATTCTCTCCTAGTGCGTTGTTCATTGCCTAATCATTCTCTGCAGCTCCGATTTGTATGTTCTCCTGCAGAGACTAGCAGCCTGCCTTCTAGAGTTGAATCTCGTATAATTCAACAGTCTAATTTCTGATTTAATTTTTCTGCTCTCCAACTGTGGTGTAAGCCCTGCTCTGAGAATTGAATTTAACTTGTGGCACTTTGCCTCAGTTGAAAATCTGCATGCCACCATGCCTCATGCACACCAGAGTCATTGTTTCCATGATAACTAATGGGCTCAGAGTGGTAAAGGGAGAAAAGACATATGCAAGATTAACAAGGAAATACAGAGATTCAAACAGTGAGAAGTAATTCTATTGCCTTATTGAAAATTAACTTCAATATACTGTGGGTAGCTGGTATAGGAAAAGAGATAGGAAAAGCTGTGTTCCTTTTCATTTGAATTTATTTCTCCAGCACTCTTTCTTCACCATCCTTATCTTTAGATGGTTTGTGAAAACACATGAAGGGTAAGACTATGTGTTGGCTTTACTTAAAAAAAAGGTTATTATTAAGTATAAATGCTGTTTGCTGCCACAGTTGCTAAGAGTTCAGCTTTGAGCTGAAAGGTCAGTGGTGTGGACCCACACAGAGATTCCTTTGGTACATCCCAAGATTTCAGCCCAGGAAACGTTAGGAGGTCACTCTACTCTGCCACCTGGGATTTTCATATGAATGAATTCAGTGACACAACAACGGTATGTAGGATTCTTTTTTTACACCTTTTGAAGAGGTCTCATTTTTCTAGTTTGGTAGGTCTTTACATGGTTTTCTCCAATCAGTCCCTCAGAGCCTTTTCTTCAATGAGTGGTCCGTGAAGCAGCAACCTGAACATCATCTGGCAGCAGACCATCATTCCAAATCATATCTGCATTTGTGAAGCAAAGATTAGGAATATAGACTTATTAAAGCAAATTTATATACAAAACAACAAAAACACTGGCCTGGAGCTGATTCTTTTTCGTAGTGGTGATGTACAGTTTTCCCCAGATGGCATACCTTTGCTGCCTAACCCACAGTGCTGATGTTCTCAGTCACTTGACTCCCTGGATGGCACGAATGCACAATGAGCTGACGGTTAGAAGTTGAAGTCTACTCAAAGTTGTCTCAGGAGAAAGATTTGGTGATATAATTCTGAAAAATGAGCCATTGCACAAAGTATGGAGCAGAGTTCCACTTTGAAATGCATGAGGTCACCTGTCAGAATGACATTGGCAGTATATAGTTTTTCCAAGATAGAGACATCACAAATGGAAAACACATAGAAATTTATTTTCTTCCAGTTTGGTAATCATATTGATGGCTCTAGGGGAAATCTTTCTATCTCTGCCAGTTTTAGAAGAAGATCTTTTTTCCTCTTTAGCAGTCTTGATATACTTGGCCATTTCTAAAATACATTTCTCTTGTTGCTCCCTTTTCAATCTCTGTTTTATATCTAAAAAATAATGCAACAAGGCTCCAATATCTAGTATACATAAAAAAAAATTCAACACCTCAAGAACAAAAGGACAAATCATTCATTTTTAAAGTGGGCATATGACATGAAGACACATTTCACCAAAGACATGTAGGTGTTCAATGAACACATAAAGAAATTCCCTGTGATAATTAGTCAATAGAAAGATATGAATCATAACAATGAGATGTCATCTCACAGCAACAATAAGGGCAACTTTTTAAAATATATGGAAAACAATGAATATTAGGAAAGGTATGAAGACATTGGAACTTGTTTACACTTCTAGGGGAAGTGTACAATTAATGATACAACCATTATGGAAGGCAAGGTTGGACTTCTTCCAAGTATGTAAATAAAATATCATAGGATCCAGTAGCCCCAATAATAACCATATATCTGAGAGAAATAAGAGCCATGACATGAATAGACATAGAAACCCACCAATCAAAGTGT
>PVJH01035821.1:0-19341 GCA_004026705.1 Nesogale talazaci
AATAACAGTAATATATAATTTAGCAAGGGTTCATGAAAGTGGAAGGATGTGGGAGGGAAGGAAGAAGAGGAGCCAATGTCAAGGGCTTAAGTAAGAAGAAAATGTTTTGAAAATGATGATGGCAATATGTGTACAATTGTGCTTGATACAATTTATGTATGGATTGTTATATGACCTGTAAGAGTCCCCAATAGTACTGTACATACTCGCTTATAAGTCGAGATTTTCAGCACATTTTAATGCAGTTTTGTGGTAAAATTAGGAGTGTCTGCTGATATTCGGGTTGGCTTATATTCAAGTATATACGTTTATTTTTTAATTAGCAGTTTGAAACCACA
The DNA here is from genome assembly GCA_004026705.1 of Nesogale talazaci. NCBI lineage: Eukaryota > Metazoa > Chordata > Mammalia > Afrosoricida > Tenrecidae > Nesogale > Nesogale talazaci. The sequence continues at coordinate 339 of PVJH01035821.1, forward strand.
AGCAGCTTCAAGGGAGAAAGATGAGGCTTTTTGTTACCACAAAGACCTATATTCTTGGGACCTTGCATAGGTTTGTCTTAGAGGAACATTGTGAGTTTGAATCTCCTTGATGGCGGTGAGTTTGGCATTGTTTTCATTTTATAAACTGTATTTTTCAGGCGATAAGATGTACTTGAAAAAAAATTTTTTAATTTAAAAAAATGTATCTGACCATAGGATACACCCAGTTTTTAGAGCAGGAAAACAAAAAAAAAAATTCTGAACCAAATAGCACCAGCAAACTGAAATGTTCTGGGGTATCACACCTTCAGACTAAAAGACACACCCTAGATTTTCCTCCTCATTAGGGGGCACAAGGAGAAAAGTATGTTTTTTATGGTTCAAAAAATATGAAACTTATTATCTTCTGTAAGTTTGTTGTACAGTGGTGGCTTCCTCATTACTGTGATGCTGGGAACTATACCACTGTTATTTCAAATACCAACAAGGTCACTCAAGGAAGACAGTTTCAGTGGTATCTCAAGCCTAAGATAAAGTAGAAATATCTAGTGTATTGCTTCTGAACATAAGCCAAGAAAACCTTATGGATCACAGAATGTTGTCCTAGACTTGCCTCCTACATTGTTAGATAAAGTGGCGGGTCAATAGAGGCAAGGAAAACCCTTAATGAGAAGAATTGACACAATGGCTTCAGAAATGGACTCAAAGATACTAATGATCCTGAAGATGCTGCAGGATCAATGTTTGTTTTCTTATCCACAGGACTTTTGTGAATCAGAATGAACCCAAAGACAACTAAAAAGAACAAAAACAACATATACTTGTATTGGTCTGCAATATTTACATGGGATCTTAGCATCAATCTAAAAAGGTCCACTAGAAAAAAATTGATTTGGTACTTGTTCTCGTTTATCCACATCAGAGAATGTATTGAAGGTAATCTTCAAAAAAAAAAAAGGTGCTGTTTGTATGATGCATGGCCTAGAACTGGTTCATTCTGATTTGATCCCTGCAATTCTACCCCAGGCATCCTAAATCAAAATCAACAAGTCAAGAAGATCTCCACACTATTTTTATGTGGCTTGGTTTAGGATTTCCCAATAAGCCCACCACATCTAATCATATAAGCTATACTTAGATAACTTGCTAAACTATAGATTCTGATTCAACATATTTGAGCTAAAAATGAGGACCCTGGTGAACTATCTGGTTAAACATTGAGCTGCTAACCTGAACTTAGCATCACTTCTCAGGATGAAGATGAGACTTTCTGCTCTCCTAACGTTTTACAATTCAGAAATCCACTGAAGATTAATCTTGCCTGAACTAGAATTGACTTTAGTGTGATTGAGTTTTTTGTTTTGATCCATTTCCTTAGACAAAAATGTATTAGACAAGGATTGAGCTGTCCTCACTAAACAGAGCCTAGCTCCCATAGGTAATATACAAGCATTCAATGAACAGTCATAAGTGAATAAATAATGGAAGGGGTATGTGTTTGGTACCACAATTAGATCATGATTTCTGATGCTTCTCTTATAAAATATATTATTTCCCTTAGCACTTGACACATGGTAGACCCTTTATAAAAGTTCTATGGATGAGTTACTTGAAATAGACTGCTTCCTTTTAGTAGCATCCTTTTTCATTTCTTTTCTCCCTTTCTCTATTATATCTTTAGGTCAATAGAAATTACTCTTCATATATTTTCATGAGCAGAAGTTCAACTATTTCTGATCTTATCTTTTGCCTTCTTATTTCTCTGATGACTCTCAAAAAACACCCAATCTTGTAGATCTAATCAGTTAGGTCATATCTCATTCAGTCTCCACAATTCAAGGAGCAGATTCATATAGTATCTTTTGTTTGGCAAGGGAAGAGACATACAGAAACTAATGTTCAAATATAATACTTTTCTATTGTTAAAACATTCTATTGCAACTCCAGCTTCAGAACTCTTCTGCAATGACACAAGGTCTGAAAAAGGGTGATAATTTTACAGTAAAACGGATAGTACACTTCTCTAGAGAATAAAACTGTCATTGATCTTCATGACAAATTGAATTTCAGGGTCTGAAAATATAGACCTTGTTTTCTTTCTCTTTTTTCCCCTTTTATTATAAGGGTGACCTTGCCTCTATTATAAATCAAAAGTAGCATGGTTTGTGGCTTTTATAAAGTTATAAAAACCAAAAAAGGTCCCATACCATAAGTCTAGTCTTATGTGCCTCATCTTGAAAGACTCATAACCAGGGTTTTGGGTTTTCTTTCCGTATGTTTGACATTTGCTCTTCAGTCACCTGGGTTAGAAGAAGTAAAACTTAAACTAAATTTCCCTATTATGATGAGACAGTTTTTTACATAAAACATCATAATTATGCAAATTAGAGCAGATGACCACAAAAAGAGAAGTACAGCATTAGTCCCCCGAGGTAAGTGCAAACAGCACAGTAGATATAGAAAAGAAGTCTCCTATATCGCAATATTCCAGTAGAGGTACAGGGAGTCAGGAAGAGGTATATGTAGTTCCAACACAAAAAAATGGAATGCAGGGAGAGGGTAGGGAAAACAAGGAGGGGGGCGCAGAATGGAGAAGATGACAGGGTGAGAATCTAACTCACCCAGCAGAATTGGGAGTGGGCATGAAGACTCTACCAAGGGGCACCAAACCATGATGTAAATGTGGTGACTTGAAGTAATGCAGGAAAAAGCTGGATACAGGGCTGGCCCCAAACAGAGACATTCTGATCTCATCCCTAGAAATATGGACAACAGAGAATACCACTAAACCTACAAGAGAAGAGAAGGACCAGCATGTCACATACACATGGAAGGAGACCCAGAAGGAAGAAAAGAAAGGGACAGCTGGTCTAGACAACATGCTGGCACACTAGGTCCAGAGGATAACAGCTCTGCAGGAAGCAGCTGGGACACAGAACAGACTGTGGGGCCGACAACAACTCATGCCATGTTATCCCTTTACTGGAGCAGACTGCGACAGAGGACAAATCTGAGGTCATACAGCAGGGAAGTAGTGTGGTCTGAACCCCCCAAAGCAGGGAGAACTGACAAGGGATCATGACAGATCAGCAACTGAAGCAATTCAAAGCTATGAAATCATTGAAGAGCCCCAAATGGACTTCAGGCTGGGAGGGGGAGATCCTCCATAACCAGTGTGGAGATAATCATGAAGGGCAGCAAAAAGACCTCAAATTATGTATATTTTTTTCCTTAATCTTCTCTTTTCTCTCCTTTAAATATTTTGCTTTATTTTTGTTTGGTTTGTGTCATCGTTGGCTTGTTAGTTTATGTATGATAAGTGTGGGAAGCAAGCCTGAGGAGAACACAAGAGGACCAATATTCTCAGGGGGGTTTTGGGGGATAAGGAAGGCAGGGGAAGGATGTGGGGAGCAGGCAGTGCCATACACAGGAGAATAACTAGGAAATGAGCAACAACAAGGAGGAAATAAAAATCCTGAGTGTGTCATGGCAATAGCAAACTACCTAAGAGGAAGTTTAAAGAGGAAGTAATAGGGGAAAAGTGATGGTGGGAGCAGGAAGTAGGTTAAAGGAAACAGAGGAAGGAACTAGGAAGCAAAGCAATGGATAGAGGTATAGGCATAGGTAAGTACATGTATAAATACATTAATGTACAAAGATAGAGGGATTGGCCTATGTACATATATTAAGTAGGCAATGCACTGGAGTATGAGAGGGATGCAGAGCCCATTTGTAGACAGTAGAACAATTCCCCCACAGAGGGGTTACAGGGAAGGGATGATTCAACCAAGGTACAGTGAAGCATTAATGAAACACTCTAATTCCTCTGGTTCCTTGAGACTTCTTTACCTCCTGCTCCCCACCCACCTATTAGAACTCCAGTACTGCTTCTTAATTCAGACAAGACTACAACTTGTACACAGGTATAGGAAAGAAACCCCATATCTTTTCTATACCTGTGTATAAGAACAACAGAAAAGACAGGGGAATGGAGACAGTGGTTAGTGTAAGATATTAAAATAATAATTTATATTATTTACCAAGGGGATATAAGGGGGAAGGGGAAGGGAGCGGAAATAAGGAGTTTATACCAAGGGCTAAATAGAAAAGAAATGTCTGGAAATGAATGAAGGCAGCATACGTACAAGCATGCCTGATGTAATCAATATATGGATTGTAACAAGAGATGCAAGTTTCCCCAATAAAATTATAATAAAAATAAATAGTAAATAAAACGTAGAGTAGTAGTAAAAATGAAATCAAATGTCTACTTTTTTCTTAAAATTTAATGGGGATAATCTCCTCAAAGAAAGTATTGTTATATCAGATTTGCTTTCCATTTGTTAACATATACTTGAGATGTGAATACTACATTAAAATTCACTTCTACTGACTAAACTATTATTGTTGATTTTTTAAAAAGAAAAGAAAAGAAGTATACATACAGTTATGTTTGAAAGACATTTACTAAGCATGGTCTATTGGTCTGTCTTCAAGAAACTTGAAAATATGTTAGCCTATATTTCATAGTACACATTCAACCAGAAGAAGGTACTATTAGAATTTAGAAGGGGGAAACCTTAAAGTATTTGAATTGTAATAGAAAATAAGAGAAAACCTAGTGAAGGCATTGACATCCAAAAGTTGCATAGAATTTGAAGATGTTTTAAAGGAAGAAGAAATGATATTTTAAACAAAAAAAATAGCATAAGCACAACACCAAAGTGACAAAGTACTTAGGCACGTTTACAGAACAGAGAATGTACATCTTTATACTGTAGGAATATTGCAAGAGATACAGTTGAGAAGATAGCATCAAGTCTTAACCTGAAAGACACTAAGTGACAGATTAAGAAATTTCAGATCAATTATTCAGGCAATAATGCAAATAGATTAAAAGCTTAGGAGTCTGAAGCCCAGAAAAATTGAGTTCAAGTCCAGTGCCAACACTTTAATAGTTTTTATATCATTGAATAATTTAGTAGGCCTCTCTGAGAGTAATGTGACTACAATACTAGTTCCCTCTTTATTTGATTGCTAAGAATGGTAAATGAGCTAATGCATAGAAGCCATGTGCCAGTATTGAATTGCTGTGGGAAGAGCTATCACAGTTATAGGCAATAGGAATCCTCAAGGTTTTTGAGTTAGAGCATGATGTCATAAATACTAGGTAAGAAGAGAGTTGATGCCTGTGTGACATATGAATTTGTTATATGCAGACATTAAAATAGAAAATAATATTGAGATGATTGCAAAAACATATATAAATATAGTTAGGGGACAAGAACAATTGAAAACAATGCCTAGAATAAGATTATTTACTTGGATAGATTATTTAAAAAAATAAGGAAATGCATCCCTTCACAAATAAACTGTCACCATCCAAAGATATACAAAATTTTGTTCCAATGACCCACAAAATGATTCTACTTTCTCTACAGTCAATGGGTCAAATTGAAAGTGCAAATATTCCGGAGGTGAAATTAATCACTATATTCTAGGTGTCAAAATGAATGAGGTTGAGGAAACAGCATGCTACATCTGGCATTCTCTGGCTACCCAGAGGAGAAGCAGAATCCCATTCCACACCGGCTTAAGGCGGAGATTAGAGATGCCTCCACCTCCAATTTTCTTTACTTTCTTTTATCAATTCTACCTCCACAATACTCTGCTTCACTGCTGGGTTCAATAATTCATTTCAATGGCTACAAAGAACTCCCAGACAATACTCTTAATTATGAGTCTTATCTTTAAAGTGAACAGGTTACAAGTAAGAATGAGTAAATACTGAAAGATAGAGGATTCACGTCTGTAGCAATCCCTCTTCTCAGTCACGTCTGTGTCCCTCTTTAGTCCTCACACTCTCCATAGTGTGGTTCCCTGGCCTCTGCTTGGTTCTGTAGTCAAGGAAGACCATTTCTCTACCTCATAGTCACAGTGTGGCTACTCTGCTCTCTTTCTTGGTCTCAGTGTGGTTGCTTTGCTCCAGCTCATGATCTCGGTGCTTCAGCCTCTGGGGTCTCTGCTACCTCCATCACTTCTGGCAGGGATCTCACTGCACTTCACTGTTAGCTATTTTTTTCTTGATGGTCTTGAGATGTCATATTCCTGCATCTGAGGTGACTCACTCTTACATATCTAGTGGAAAGGTAAAACTAACTAATTCCCTCTCTTAGTGTTTCACTCACTTTGCATGGTCCCACTGAATCACTTGGTTAGGATTACAAAGCAATAGCTATAAGTAAGTAATGTCACTTACCCACAATGTTGTTTATTAGGAGTCCCTGGGAGTTGAAAATGATTAACAAGTTCGGTTGCTAATTGAAAAATTGGAGAATTGATATCTCAGAGGTTCTATATAAGTAAGTTCCAGTGTTCTGAAAAATCAGTCATCAGTCATTATGGTGCAAAAAAAAAGTTATGGTGCACAGTTCTACTCGACACACATGTTATTGCCTTGAGTCAGAATGAACTCAGTAGTAAGACAGATTTTGGTCTTAGTTATATATGAGATTTCAGTAGCTTCACTGAAACATTGTTGGCATTTCCTTATTCACAGTAAAAACAATGAGTGTATTTATCTTATACATTTTACAACAAAAGATACTTAACCAAATATATATTTTATATTTGGATACATTATGTTGTTAAAATTCCATTCATTGGCAATAAGTTAATGCCTATAGGACAGGGTAGAACTGCCCTCGAGGCTTTCTCTCTCTCTCTCTGTCTCTCTCTCTCTCTCTCTCTCTTTTGAGACTAACTTTTATGGGAGTAGAAAATCCTATTCTTCTTGCTGGTTGGTTGTTTGAACTGCTGATCTTGAGGATCACAGCTCAAAGGCATAACCTTTATGTCACTAGAACTATGTAGTCAGTTCCAATTTGTAGTGTCTCTATCTACAGCAAAGAGAAATGCAGTCTAGTCCTGGGCCATTCACACTCATTTGAGATCATTATTGCAAGCTCTCTATCAATTCATCTGCTTTGGAGGACTTGCTTTTTTTTCCTTGACCTTCTCTTTTAGCATGGTAAGACGTTCTTTTTTATCCCCCTCCAGGGCCTGATAAGATGTTCAGAGTACTAGAGACAAAGTCTCCCTGTTCTATTTTCAGCGAGAAGAATAGGATTTTCTACTCCCATAAAAGTTAGAGTCTCAAAAGAGAGAGAGAGAGAGAGAGAGAGAGAGAGAGAAAGCCACGAGGGCAGTTCTACCCTGTCCTATAGGCATTAACTTATTGCCAATGAATGGAATTTTAACAACATAATGTATCCAAATATAAAATATATATTTGGTTAAGTATCTTTTGTTGTAAAATGTATAAGATAAACACACTCATTTTTTTACTGTGAATAAGGAAATGAATAAGGAAGCTTTCTTTCTGAACTCCTTCCAAGACTAATTTGTTCCTTCTTCTACCAGTCTACCATATAGTATTATTTTCAGTATTCTCTTCCAACAGTATAATTCAAAGGCATCAATTTTCCTTTGGTTTTCCATTTTTGTGGAACATGAGCACAGTTTTGTATTCTGGAATTTCCATTCTTTGTAGTGTTTTCCAAAGTTTCTTATGATCTACAAATTTAATGCCTTTCCTACTCAATTAAGCGTACATGAAATTTCAAATTTTCTCCTCAGTCAACATTCAACTGATATCAGCAATGGTATCCTTACAGCATGTCCTCTTCTGAGTCCTGCTAATTCCTAGCAATTTTCTATGGCTGTACTTTAACCACCAATTTTGAAAAAAATTATCTTTAGCAAAATTTTACTTGTATGCAATATTAGTGATATTGTTTGATAATTTCTTATTGATATTTAAATACTAGAGGCATAGCTTTTAGCATAGGAGCAACACAAAAGCTGTCAAAGAATGACAAATTGACATATGAACGATTGGTGAGTTTGTAGTTTATAGTAAAACTAGGAAGTCAGCAGCTCAGAAGATTCCCATTACTTTTGCATTTAAGTTTAGTGAATATGTTAAAACAATATTGAGATACATTCGCATCTCATGATGCACTTACTTACCTCATAATGAAAGTTTATAATTGGTGAGTTTTAAGACCACATGTTGTTGGACTGAGTGTCTCATGTCAGAGTGTGTAACCCTTTTTCATTAGTCTCATTGATCACAGTTGAGTGCAACATTATACCATTGGTATAATTAGTCAGAGATCCATAAATGCTAAGGTTGACATACCTTAATTTATACAGATGTCTTACTTACTTGTGGGTCCAAGAAAGAATTCAAATATAAGGCAAAGCCTGATTACATACATTGTTACCTCACAATAGTCTTGATTATTTGAATGCTTTTCCTAGGAAATAACAGTAGGCTAAGCAGGGGGCTGCTGAGAAGTTAGTGGGTGAATCCACTAGTGATTACACAAAACAAAGATGAGGAAAGCTATTCTTGTAAAGACTGTGGCATGGTTGTACAAAATTAACTGTACCAAAACCCAAACTCACTGCCATCGCAGTAATGCCTACTCACAGTCACCTAAAAGGATAGCATAGAATTTTCCCCGTTATTTCCCCAAACTGTAGCTCTTTCTGGGAGTAGAAAGCCTTCTGCGGTGCAGCTGCTAGTTTAGAATAGCTGAGGCTGTGTGCCACAGGCCTGGGCATTGCTGTTGCTGTTAAGTGCCGTCAAGTTAGCTTTGACAAATAGTGACCCTGTGCACCCCAGAACAAAACAGTGCAGGACACTGCAGCCCCTGTGTAACCACTATGACACCAGGGCTCCTAGAGGGGATTAGAGGGCGCTGGTATAGTGTGCTACTTGGAGAGAGCTTTGTTTTTCATGTATGTCATTTATTATTTGTGGTAGTTACATTATCTGTTGTCAGTTTGAGTACTAAGAGTGAAGGGGTGGTGTTTAGCTTGTCAATCAGGTCTCAGTTTGATGCCCTCATTTAGAGATGCTAAGGAGATAAACAGCTCACTGAAGGAGGGACACACACCCCTGGGACACATTGCAGCTGACAAGACACAAGGAACTATGCTGCTGCCCTGAGCTGGAGGAGCCATGTAGAGTCCCAACCCGGTGCTGGTATATCTCTACTGCCACTGGATACACAAGACTTTCCACCCACTGGCTTGTGATCTTCCTGCACTCAGCACCATTGCATGTGTTTTGTGAGTCTGAAGAGGAATGTATAGATTGGTATGGATATATGAGTCAATATTAGACTTATGGACTTGATCTGGATTGGGCTGGGATGTTTTCTCAATATTCTGTTTCTCTTATATATAAACCTCTTTCTTAAACACATATGAGTGGCTATGAATTTGCTTCTCTAGTCAACCCAGACTAACACATTATTTGTCATGGTGCCTGTTAAAAGGCCTGTTTTTTTTTTATTGTTACACTATATACCGATGCCATTGATAAGTGAGGGGAAGCAATGTGTCCTTTGCAGATGTCCTTTGGAGCAGAGATGTTAAACCAAGTACCTTGGAGTAAAGAGCAAAGTTTCAGCCACCATAAACTTCCTTCTCCAGTATATAGTCCTGCAGAATTGATTTAACTTCAAAAATGAAGTTGGCCCCAATTTACTAAAATAAAAGCAGTTTTGAAGAATATTCTTCATAGAATTTCAATTCTTTTAAGACCATGTTTTTTAAATCATTTCTGATAATAGATATTTAATATCTTTGAAATTAAATGAATATTTGTGTAAATAGTTTATTAAATCATACTCAATAGCGTGGAATATTTGTTCACTCTTATTTTGTCAAAAAATACTAATTGAGATTTCATTTGATAAACTGGGTCTAGTAGAAAATCTGGATTTCTTTTAACTCTACTTTTAAAAATTCACAAATAAATAGGAAAATGGATGCTGAGAATTTCAACAAGATCAAATTATGATAATTTATAATTTCTCAAACTCTTCACTTTAAATAGCACTTGATAGGTTGTTGAAAAAGTTAATTAAGATATTCTTGAGAAAAAATAAATACATATTTAGAAATTAAGCTATGTGTCAAAGGAAGTGAGGCAGACTATCAGCAGAAAGGTTTATTTTTAGGCACAACTTTGTCAATTAGATGATTTATTTCTACAAGTGATACATTTCATTTAAAATGAACAGTCCTACAATGAGGAGGTGGAGAAAACATTATAGATCCAGGCATAAGTGCTTTGAAACTCAAGAGTTGCCAGCTGTATCACCTTGTCTACATAAGTTTGGGGTAAAATAATATCTATCAAACAGGTCAATTTTTTGTATTTAATAAGTGAATGGAGGCGGTCTGGTGCTCCGTCAGGGAAACAATAGATGACCAACTGCAAAGTGGACAGTTCAAACCCACTATCCTCTCCACAGAAGAAAGATGGTGCAATATGCCCCTGTAAGAATGTATAGGCTCAGAAACCTCAGAGAGAGTCACTATGAGTGGGAATCAGTTAAGTGGAAAAGGACCTCATTCAAGCTTGGTAAAATAGAAGGGAAGTGAAAGAGGAAGATCCTTAATGAGACGGATTTATCAATGGGCTGAAATAAAAAAAAAATTATGAGGATCGCACAATGTCAGGCAACTTTTCCTTCTGCTCTACATAGGGTGACTGTGGTTTCAAACCAACCATACCCAAAAGCAAAAGATCAATGCATAAAATGTATTCAGCACAATTTCTGGCACCTGATCATACCCAATAATCAATAGAAGATGGTCCTAGTCAGGGTGGTGGCGGTGGTGGTAGAGGAGTTGCAAATGATCACAGTCACGGTGCTAGTGGTAGAGGGTTGGTGATGGTATTATTAATGGAAGTAGTAATGGGATGTAGTAGTGTTGGAAGTTATGGAAATAAAAAAACCTTGGAAATAACTTTTAAAGCAGGACTTCAAAAACTTTAATGTATATAGAAATTATGCAGAATTTTTTACTAAAATGAAGTAAAAATTCAGTAATTCTGTCATGGAGGGGTAGGGGAAGGTAGCATTTTCATCTCTTACAAACTTTCAGTAGTACTGATGCAGCTGGTCAGAGGAGCACACTTTGAGTCCCATAGCTCTAGTGAGACCATGAATCACACATGTGAAAATAATAGAAAACATCATCATAGCCATTTCTCACATGAAGTAAAGAGGGTAAAGACTTTTGCATTAATATTGTTCTTTGGAAGTGAATTTTTGCTTTCCAATCCTGTGCTGTACTATTGGACTATTAAACTTAATCCAATAAGTTTTATTGAGCAAGCACTTGCTGACCTCTAAAGTGGTGTTCAGATATGCAGATGTTGGCCCTTTCTTTGAAGAATTTACAATTTAACTAGAATGACAAGATTCACATGAATAAAACATATAGATGTCCATACAAGGATAAATAAAATTAAGTGCCAAAATGTACAAGAATGAGAAATTGGTGCTTCTACAGGACTGAACAAGAAGTCATTGCTGTCTTTTGATCACATGGGGTAATTATTTCAGGGGATCCTCCTCACCCTATCCTTCCCATTGATAAGCTACATTGCAAATAATTGGCCCCTTCTCTAGGATCAAAAAGAGGCAAATATTTCAAACAGTAGTGAAAATTGGGAGGACACTCCCACAATACATGAAACTAGAAATGTTATCGCCTTAGTTTAGTAGTCTAAGTGTCCCAAATTCAGCATCTCTCATTAGTGTGAAAAAGCCTTATTAGTGATTATCAAAATTGTAAAATTAGTTCTATGGTAGTCTAAAGTACCAAATTATAAGCCTATTTAAGCATTAAATGGTAAGCTATTCATAATGGTAAGCTGTTGGGGGTGTAAAGTTGGTGAGAACATTTAGCAAATTATCTCCAAAATCTTTACTTCTCAAATGTTTAGGGCTTCAAGAAATATAGCAAAGAAGATAGTGCTGAGGGTCCTGTTTTAATCAGAAAATAAAAATCAAATAGGTCACAGATATTCTAATTAGGCATAATATGTGAACCAGGTCCGGGGAAAATGTATCATGTACACTGTTAGATTTTCTTGAGATCTTCTCAAGATTTTTCTTAGGGTAAGTCAGTAAGGTAGTAGCACTTACGCAACACACACACGTATGTATATATGTACACAGGTGCAGAATTTAATAAAGGCCCAAATGCAAAATTATTCATTATTTCACATATGTTAATTAAAGGAAGACTGAAATCCATCAGAGGCAAAGTGCTTTATAAAATAAAGCTCCTTCTTGTAGCATATAGTGTAACATAAAGTCATTGCTTCTAATGTTAAATAAATCCTAACTAACAATTTTAATTATACTAAAAGATGATTACCAGAAATTTTCAGACACACGTTCAATAGTTTCTTCAGGAAAAGAGATGTTCAGCTAAGCATGGCTGGCAGGTCAAAAAACACCAGTGGGATATCTGAGACTAGAGTTGGCTCACTTGCTCATCAGAGGACTGTTTCTTACATATACCAGTGCCCCAGGGGGAGTGGCACTAAAATCTGTGACTCTGCAGGATGTGCTATGAAATCTTGTAGTAAATCATCCAGTCTTATTTTACTGTGCATATGACAACTGGACTAGTTTTCAAAGAAATATATTTGCCTATCAATCAATCTATATTCCCTGCTCCAAAGGCACATTGCAGTTTGCCAAGGTTTTTGTTATAAACATGAATTATTTCTTCCAGTGATATAATAAAATCTATTGGCCATTGTTTTCCTGATTAATAATATGATTGATATCAACTTTGCATCTATTAATTCAGCTTTTTCAAGCTCATTCTTTCTTTGTTAGAAAGCAGTTTTTGTAACGAGAAAAGTTTCAAAGTGGAGGTGCAAGTCATAGATGCAAGAATAAAAGAACTAACATGCATTCTCAGGAAGCCAAAGGTCAGGACACAGGACATTGTTCTATGGGAAGAATGTGTCAAGATGTGAACAATTTCTTCCAAGAAAAAAACGTGTTTATGATGGGATAAAACTGGATGGTATCATTTACCTCTATAGTAACTTACAGCCTTTGTATTTCAAAGATTTTCAAGCTGAATTTAGAATAAACAAATCTATCTTGTAAGAAATGCAGCCAGAATGCAAAGATGCAAAGATGGAGACCGTTCAAAATTTTGGAATGATGGGTATGTAACAAAAAATTGTACAATAAATGAAATCTTAAAATAAAAAAAGAAGAGGAAGCAAAGATGGGTAGACTTCGTTTCACTAGCTTTGGACATGCTATCAGTAGGGACTGGTCCTGGGAAAAAGATATCTTGCATGGAAGATTAGAGGGCTGCAAAAAAAGAGGAGGTCCTTCAACAAGATGCATTGACAGAGTGGCTATAGCAGTAAAGAGCTTAAAAATAATACCAACTATGAGGATGGCACAGGACTGAGTGGTGCTTTGTTCTATTGCTCATAGTGCTGCTGACATCATGGCACCTAAAATCCAGAACACACTCAGTCATTAACTCCCTTGACTTTTCCCTTTGTTGTCTTTACACGGAGTTATGATCCTTACTGATAGCTCTAGTCTTGAAATTCATCAGGAAGCCCTTTTGGCCTCAAGTTCTTTTGGCTTTCAGTATTTATGTCATCTGTACTTTATAGGTTGTTAATTAGTCATCCTCCAAACTTCATGTCACCTTCTTCTTCATATAATCTCCCTCCTCCAGGTATTTGCTCAGTCCATAGATTGACTGTGTGATAAGCAGACACAACCCTGAAACATAGCTTTCCTGGCTTTAGCTCCTTCGGTATTACTTTATTCTGTTCGAACAACTGCCTCTAGCACAGGGTCTGCCTGAATAACAGTAAGTGTTCCCAAATTCCAATACTTTGCATTATCATTCTTAATTTGTTATGATACACACAATGCAATTAATGATACTGCTTGAAAATTTCCACATTTTCTTTGACTTTTCTTCCCTATTAGAATATTTACATTGCTTTTCAATTATACAACTAATATATGCTCATTGATGATACTACGAAAATAGATTAATTGCTCAAAGAAAAAAGGCAGGCTATTTTGTTTTAATGCATTTATATCAAATTCACAAAGAAGTCGTGGTGGTGCAGTGATTAAGTGCTCAACTGAATGTAACTGGATGGTGCCACGTCAAAATAACTAATTGCTGTTAGGTTAAGATGAAAGCTCCCAAGCCATTCATAGAATATACCTCACTTATATGTCTAAGGCAGTGGTCCTCAACCTTCCTAATGGTGCGACTCTTTAATACAAATCCTCATGTTCTGATGACCCCCCAACCATAAAATTATTTTCATTGTGTTACTTCATCACTGTAATTTTGCTACAGTTAAGATTCGGGCAACCCCTGTGAAAGGATCATTCCACCCCCATGAGAACTGTTGATCTATGGTCTTCTTCTTAGGGAATTGTAAGAGTGAGATCTTGTGTCAACTTGCCTGGGCCAGGATCTTCAGAGGTCTGGCTCCATCAGGGCAAATTCATTTGGCTTCTCCTCAGGCTCTTTCAACTTCTCGGATGATGCCATCTTGTCTTGTCCATGATTCATCGTCTCTGAGGCTAACTTCCAACAACTGGGGAAGATATTTCTCATGAGGGAAATATCGCAAGATTTCCCAGAAGTCTCAGGAGAAAGCCATATCCATACGGAGACCTCATTGGCTACTCAATGGCTATCTCCAGATTAACATGCTAGACTCCATCCCTACCTTTCAATCATAAAATTGAACATAAGCACACGATTGCCACAGGTGCATATTGTTATCTCTGCAGCTCTAGCTAGATAAGATAAACTGGATGAATGGTCTGGAGGAGAAAACAATGGGACTGATGGTTGGGAGGAAGGTGCATCGGAGATGGGGAGAAGGGGGAAAAGAAGTGGTGTTTGTTGACCAATCTAGGGATAACGGAACACGTGATTCAAAATCAGTGACAAGCTGTGTGTAAGAGACCTGGTAGACATTAATCAAGAGTAATGTAACAGAGAGAAAATACTGAAATCCAAATGGAGGCTGAACATGATCGTGGGACTAGAGGAAAGCAAAAGGAAATAGAGGAAAGAAATGGGGGGTAAAGGGCATTTATAGATGTCTAAATACAGGCATGTACAGAAATGAATATATTTATATGTGATTATGGGGAAATAGATCTATGTGCATATACTTATAGGATTAGTATTAAGACAACAGATGGGCATTGAACCTTCAGTGAGGGTGCTTCCTCACTGCGAGAACACTTTGTTCTATTAAATTGGCATTCCACAATGCTCACTTTCCGGACAGGATCACTGAAGACACATATGTGCATAAGCAAAAGTGGTGAATAAAGTTGATGGTGCCTTGCTATCAGAAGATGTAGCATCTGGAGTCTTAAAGGCTTGAACATAAATAAGCAGTCATCCAGTTCAGAGGTAACAAAGCCCACATGGAAGAAGCATACCAACTTGTGGGACCATGAGGTGTCAAAGTGATCAGTTATCAGTCTTCAAAGAACTAAAAATCATAACATTGCATGCCCACCTTCCAAATATGCTCGCTGATGACAAATGTGTGCATAAGCACACATGGTGAAGAATGTTGATGGTGCCTGGCTATCAGAAGATGTAGCGTCTGGAGTCTTAAAGACTTGAAAGTAAACAAGCAGCCATCTAGCTCAGAAGCAACAAAGTCCACTATAGAAGAAACACCAGCCTGTGTGACCACAAGGTATCGAAGGAATCAGGTATCAGGCATCAAAGAACTAAAAGTTATATCATTATAAATGAGGGGGAGTTTAGATAGGGAACCCAAAGCCCATCAATAGGTGAAGTAACATCCCCTTACAGAAGGGTTGTGGGGAGGAGACAAGCCAGTCAGGGTACAGTGTAGCAAGTGCAAAATATGCAGCTTTGCTCTTTTAAATGCTTCCTTCCACTCTGTAATGGGTAGATTTGTTATGCCAACATGGCCATAGAAGATTGGAATGTCTGTTGTGACACCACAGCCAATGAACACATAGGATGAATTGAAGGGCAGAGATAGGAAGGGCTCAGCCAGTCCCACCCTCTCTCTTGCTTTTGGATCTTTCTACCAGCTAGCTGCTTTGTTCGTCCTGTGCCTCGATTTCCAAGCAACACTATCCGTGGGACACCTAATCGTGAATTGTGGAGCTATGAATTGTGGTTCCTTCAAGCCCTATTTCGCCATGCTCCTGGAATATACATCTCTTGAGCTGGGGACTGTCAGACTCTGTCATCTGGCTGACTCTTGGTGACCTGCTTTACCGTTTGCTGCCTGTGACCTGATAGCCTGAATTGCTCTACAGAGGACTACTCAGCGGCCCTCAAGACTTAAAGGGCTGCCAGTCTTCTAGTTGTGTCATGCAAGTGAGTTGCTCCGAGCAATCTGTACTGCTTCATAGATTAGTTAACACTTTCTTTCTTATCTTATATTAACCCTTCTCTCTATGTAAATATATAAAAAGAATTACTAGTGTCATGGTTTTATTTCTCTAGAGAACCCTCTCTGAGACACATCCACTGTCATGATCCCAATAATACAAGTCCGACTGGGCCAGGAGATGTACACTGGTATATTAGAGTCAAAAACATGGGGAATTCAGTACAGATGATCCCTTCAGAACCAGTGGTAGGACTGGTAATAACTGGAAAGTGGAGGGAGGGTGGAGTAGAAAGGAGGAACCAATTGCAGGGATCTACATATGACCTTCTCCCTGAGGTATGGATGGCAGGGGAGTAGGTGAAGGGACACATCTGACAGTGCACGATATGACAAAATAATGATAATTTGTAAATTATTAGGGATTCGGGGGGAGAGGGTGGGAAGGGAGGGGAACTTTGAAGAGCTAATACCAGGGGCCAGGGTGGAGCAAGGATGATTTGAGAGTGATGATGGCAACAAGGGTGCAAAAGTTAACTACATACAATTGATGTAGCTATTGATCATGAAAAGAGTTGGATGAGCCCCCAATAAAATGATTTAAAAACAAACAAACAAAGAAACCACCAACCGCTCCATGGGAGAAAAAAAAACTGGCTTTCTACTATAAAGAATTACAGTCTCAGAAACTTACAAAGACAGTTCTACCCTGTCCCATAAGGTCACTTATATGAATCAGATTCTTAAAGGGATGTTCTCTGAAGAATTGTTTGAAGAACTGTTTTAAGCAGTTTGAATATAAGAATTAGTTCCAAAAAAACTAGTTCAACATACCATAATATTGTCTTGGAAACAAAATAAAATTGTTGCTCACATACCCTAAGCCCAAATGTCTCTGATACGATTATTTGGAGTCTGTCTCTAAACAGTCTGATTTCTTCAAAATAGCATAATCCTCAGGGAAAAAATGATGTCACTAATTTTTCTGGACTACTGTTCAATTCAAAAATATCTTTTAGGTGTCATTGCTGTCCCCCCACTCCCCACCTCAAATACTGAGAATTAAAAAAGAACATGTAGGAGCAATGGCTTGTGTGGGTTATCCAAACTTCCATGAAAGCCAAAAGTAGAATGGAAATATTAACAATATTAGGCTAATTTCCCCCAAATAATCCTGAAAACCAATACCTGAAAATCTCCATACCAAAAATAACAAGTACCATATGAGTTGCTTGACTATATATTAGCAGTATCAGTTACATTCTGAAAGCTTCCCAGACTGTATAGAAATACAAACACAAGAGCATTTCTTTATAAGTGCAAGACTGCTCTGGTGAAGACTTAGCAGAAAATCTTACTGTTATTCTACATAGTAAGCTATGCCTAAATGTCATTTCTATCTTTAGTCATAGTCTTTTTGTAAATTTGTTAACTTGCTATAAAAAGCCTAATATCTGAGATTTATACTATCTGAGCCTATTATTTAGACAATTTAAGAGAAGGGAGAAAAGTAGTTTCTTATACCTAGACACCACTTCCCCACCAAAAAAACCCAATCTAAACATTTTAATTTATTCAGTGGCTAATTTCCATTCTTCATGATTTTCTACCCCTGCTTACCTTCTAGAGTCCTGGAAATCTTGTTTTAGTCTGGTGGTTACCATGCTCAAAATATCAGTGCATTTTGGAAGTCCATCTGTTCATTGAAAAAGTTTGGTCAGGCATTTTATCACATCCTGAAAGCAAAAGCTTAATATGTATGCTAACTTATAATAATATCTTAAAATGAAAGATCTAGTGGGTATTGTGAAACAAATGGAAAATCAAACAAAGATAATTTAAATTTTCATTGAAATGTTAATGCAAAACTTTTCTTTTAGAAAAACTAATACAGCATTAGTCCCAATGAGGTGGAGATTAACTATGCCTCAAATGTACTGACTTTACCAAAATATTTAGTCACTCCTTTACGCTGGATTTAAATTACTCTCCGTATGTTCCAATTTCTGCCATTCACTGCAATACCTCACAGAACTGAAAAAACAGTTAAAGCTCATATGATTGCAAATACAGGTAAGTTCTAACTTGAATGTTCACCTAGCCAGGGGTCGTCAAACTTTTTAAAGAGGGGGCCAGATCACTGTCCCTTAGACTGTTGGAGGACTAGACTATAGTTAAAAACAAAACAAAACAAAACAAAACACTATGAACAAATTCACTGTGGACCTGGGATGAATCAGTTGCTAACCAGGACAGGCAGTGGTGGCGAAAATACCCAGTGGGCCGAATATCTTTGGCAGGGCTGCATGTGACCCAGGGGCCACAGTTTGAAGACTCCTGATCTAGACGGATAGGCCTCATCCACGGGACTGTGGACATTAATGAATCAGTCAAGTTATAGACTGCCACTCAGAATGCAATAATCAGAGGTCAGGCAGAGGCTATTGAGATGCAGAATCAGATCGAGACAGTAAAACAGCTCATATTAAAAGAAAGTTTCTCTTGTTTAAACTAAAAAAAAAAATGCTCAGAGTTACATTTGGGTGACTGTCTTTTGGGTAATAATTTACATATGATTGGTCTTTGTCACCAAAGACTCAGCACTAATCTTTCCCACATGCTCACTAGGCAAGACAAAAATCACATCTCATCAATAGTATGTTAGACTGAGCTTTAGAACAAAACCAGTGATACTCATAGGTAAGAAAGAAC
>PVJH01035822.1:0-19379 GCA_004026705.1 Nesogale talazaci
AAAAAAAAAGTCAATGGCAGGCTGCCATTCCAGGCCCACTTGAGACTTTGACTTCATTCTCTTCTGTCTGTGACCCTACAGTTCCCACTGCCTATCTTTCTATGCACTTCAAGTCTCAACCCCACCAAATCACATCCCCTCTTGCCTCTCACACTGCCCCTTTCTGTACGGATGCTATTCTGTCCCCCAGCTCTGGATAGCACAAGCTACCCATGCTGCAGGGAACCAGGTTCGTGGACTTCTTTCCCGACACTCAGAGGTATAGCCAAGTACCTTTGTGACATAAACCCGAGCTGGGACTTTAGAAAGAGACTGTCATAATTGTTTCTTTGTATTTTCCCAAGAAATTATTTTACTAATCTCTTTATTTTACCAACCACTCCATCAGTGCTTAGCTTGATGGTGTGCAGTCCATACTGGCTGCTCAGTAAATGGTGGAGCACATGAAAAACAGTTCTCAAGGACTCATGGTCAGGAGAGGCCCAAAGAGCAATAAGCTGTGAGAACTGTGTCGCCAGCAAAGTTCCTTTCTACAGGCCAGGACTCCACCGCTTTGCCACGCCTGCCCTCTGGTGGACACAAAATAGAAAAAGCTTTAGTGGGCAAATGCCAAATCTTCCGTAACTAGTGTACAAGGTAAAGGAGCCATTTTTAAAGGTAACACACAGTTTCACTTCTGTATGGTCAAGCATGTTTCAACTAGATAGACCTGCCTTCAAATAACTATCAACACAACTGTTCACGAGAGACCCAAGGCACTGGAGAGTAGGCAAAGGCAGGAAATTCATCAGAGGAGCAGACATCCAGAGGAGGAATTGCAAAGGGCCAGTGACCTTTATACACTGAGTAGCTATTAACCTAGAGCAGGCCGAAGTCTGTGCTAATATGCAGTGGCTAAAACGGAATGGAACATTCAGTCCTTGAATCAATGGAGAGAGGTGACCACCGCCGCGGGAAAGTGAGGAGATCCTTCGAAGAAATGGGCCTGCAGGAGAGTGCTCCCAATACTGTGTCTGACCTCCACCAGCTCTCTGCCTCAGCCAGAGTCGCGTGAATGTGGCAGGCTCCATGCAACCAGGCTAGCCAGCCAAGCTGACGCCCAGTGCTCCCCGCCAGCTTGAGTCCCAGCAAGTTAACTGCTAAAAGGTAAAGATCAACGCTGAACTGAGGAACCGAGCAGAATCTTTAGTACCAGTAGTATTTGTAATGTCTAGAGATTTAATGCATAGGGATTATTGTTAGATAAAAGTATTTGGCAACTGGATCTTTGTGGATGTACTTAGGGTTTTCAAGATCCTGGTGAGTCCTCAATCTAATGACACTTTTCTTTACAAAAGACCACACCCAAAACACCAAACCCACGTGGCCATCCAGTCACAGCCCCTCTACAAGGTCTTGGTCCCAGAGTGGCTGATGGGTATGAACCGCCAACCTCGTGGTCAGTAGTCAGATGCCTACCTAATGTAACCGGGTCACCAGGGCTCCTCTGTAATAAGACGGGGGAGTGAAAAGACACATGGGAGAAGCTCATGCCATGATGAAGCCAGACAATGGAGTTGACTACGGCTGTATGCGAGGAACGCCAAGTCTTGCCAAGCTATGAAAGGAATTCTCCCTCAGCTCCAAAAGGAGCCAATCTCTGCTGACACACTGATTTCAGACTTCTAAGCTCTCAAATGAGAATATCTGCCATGTTAAATCGCCCAGTTTTCAGCAATCTATTATGGAACATTGAGGAAACTTTGCTACCGCAGTGTAACACCTGTTTCTCCACAGAGTGCAAATTCAGTTACTATAGTACCTAAAGTACAATAGAACAGGCAACTGGCTCTTCAATCCAGTCACCTTGTATGTAAGAGATGGCCGTGTTACCCTGAAAAACCAGGTCACTTCGGTCAAAGTCTTATCAGCAACTGTCCACTGCCCCTGCTCTTCAGTTGACAACAGGCAGTAATATGTGCCACTGTGCAGCCCACCAGTTAGAGAGCCACTAGAGCAGCGGTTCTCAACCTGTGGGTCACGACCCCATAGGGGTCAAAGAACCCTTTCACAGGGGTCGCTCGATGCATAATAGTAGCAAAATTACAGTTAATGAAATAGCAACAAAAATAATGGGGGGTGGGGGGGTGGGGGAGGGAATCACCACAAGATGAGGAACTGTATTAAAGAACCACTGCACTAGACAGTTCACAAATCTGGGAAATCAATGTAAAAACTGACAACACAGAGAAAACATTACAAAGAAATAAAGTGTAATTGGAATCTTCACGCTCATCACCACAGCATACTTATACAGCAGGGAATTCTATCTTTTTGTACTTTTTAAACACCCCAAAATCCAACCACTTCTCACCACCTCCACTCCCACTACCTTTGTCAACTTTGTCCGTGTGGCTGTCATGGTCTAACCAATCTCTATCGTTGCCTCCTCTTTCGTTACGTTCTTAGACCAGCCAGAGCAATCCTTTTAGAATGTAAATCAGATCATAGTATTCCTCTGATCAAAACTGACAGCTTCCCATCTAATTCAGAAGAAAACAGCTAACCCCCCAAATGACTACCAACCTCTTGGTACCAAGCCAATTCTGATTTAGAGTGACCCTACAGGAGAGTAGTACTATTCCCTGAAGGTTTCTAAGACTACATAGCTCTATAAAAACAACCCTACCTTTTCCCCTCAAAGTGGTTTATAGGGCCAACTGCCTGCCATAGCTCCTACAATAACTACAAAGTCCTACAAAATCTGCCCCCGGTCCATTTCCTGCTGGTCTCATCTTCAGTATCCTCTCCTTGTAGTCTTATCTAGCCACTCTTTGCTGCTTCAAACAAGCCAGACAAGTTCCCACCTTGGTCTCTGCACTGACTATTCTATTCCTTCATCTGGAATGCTTCACAGCCTCTAGTCTCCCATACTCAGAGAACTGCCCTTACCCTATATCCTCCACCCTCTGGCTTCTCTTCCTTGGTTCTGATCATTTTCACAATTTATCTTGTTAAATAAGTTGTGTGAGGGCTGAAGCTTCTGATTTATTCAGTGTTGAATCCTCAGCAAGCTGGAAGAGTCTGACATACAGTTCACTCCCCTCTTGATACTAGCTGAATGAACGAAAGTAATGTAGGTGATGACAAGGATGGAAACCAGAGTCTGCAGGTGCTAGGGTCACTTACCCCATGCCTTGTTTGAAAGCTTCAATCAGTTCATTCTTTTTATTCTGATCTTCTACCCAGTACACGCTTGGAATGACAAACTCTGATATCACACGGCATTCCGGACAAGACCTGAAATAAGAATCGTGTGATTGAGGATAAAATTAAGTTACAAACCCCTTGCTTAGCTCAAATGCACTGCCATTACCTTAACACATTCCGGGCGGATCCCGAGTTTATCCAGTCTTTAATGTGTTAACTTGCAAATGGGTTTTGGATCTCCACTACTTCCCCACCCCTTCACATTGATTTGGTTGCTTGATTTTTAACTTCTTGATTTTAAAATATCCAGTCTTTAATGTAGTAACCAAAAATTCCTCAAACATATGGGACTTTAAGAACCTTAAAACCCCCAAACCCACTGTTGTCAAGTCTATTGCGATTCCTAGAGATCCTGTAGGATAGAGGAGTGTCTCCTTGGGGATACCTGGACTAAGAACAGAAGAACCTTGTAGTTGGTAGCTTAGCACGCTAACCCACATTGCCCCTATTAAAACCAGGTCCTTACAAATGACAGAACAATTGAAAAGGAGCAGAGGACTTGAATAAGTCTTACTCCTAAATGGCTACACACACACACACACACACACACACACACACACACACACAACATCATTAGTCATTAAGAAAATGCAAATCAAAACCAGTGACATAGCACTTTCATATCCACTAAAGCCCAGCCCTAACCCACTGCCATTCTGGAGCACAGTGATACTGTGGAGTACTGAACTTTCCCTCAGGGTCTCTAAGGTGGTACGTTTCTATGTCACATTGTTCTCTCACCGAGCAACTGCTGCGTCAGGACTGTCCACCTTGCGGTGAGCAGCCTAGTACTTCACCACTGCGCCCCAGGGCCCCTTTCCCACCCACGGGGATAACTAGCATCGGAAATGCCAACAGTTGCATGTTGGAGAGGATGCGGGGCAGTTGGAACCTTCATATGCTCCTCGCAGGGATTTGAAATTGTGCAGCGGTTGTGGACCAGTTCTCCGGTTCCTCAAACTCTGAAGCATAATCCCCACCTGACCCAGCAGTTTGACACCTGCCTCCTCCAGCAGTGACCACAGCAGCCTTACTGACCCAGGCGGAAGTGGAGACAACCCACAGGGTGTGTTACCGCAGGAAAGGCGAAACAAAACCCAGGGACAAAAATACAGTCATTCACGTGGTGCACTGAGTGAGCGACCTGGAAAACCCTCTGCTGCGGAGAAAGACTGCATACAGCAGAATTCCAGCTATATGGAATGTCCGAAAGAGTAAGTCTCGGTAGATGAATGGTTGCCAGGGGCCCGAAAGAAGAGGGGCTCGGCACCAACGAGGAGGTTTCTTCTGGAGGTGATTAAAAATGATCCAAAGTTAGACTGTACTACTATTTCACAGTGACAGACTATTGATATACTAAAACAAGGGGACATTCTGATTGCAACAAAGCTAATCTTTCACCACATAAAATTAAGGCTAAAGGCAAGTCACTGGATCTCAGCCTGCGTCTTTCCTCATGTGGGAGGACAGGCGAGGGCGCAGTGTGAAGAGTCAGTGCACAGCACACAGGAAGTGCTCGGCACATGCCAGCTCATCCCGCTTGTCAGCAGATGTTCCAAATCCTCTAGAGGCTGCATGTGGAACGCCTGGCATTAACTGACATGCCACTTAATCCTCCAGCAACCCTAGTTTACAAATGAAAAGTAACAAAGGTTAACAAAGTCATACCACCAAGAAGTTAGCACTGGACTTCCTCAGGTCTGTGAAATGAGGAGTAGGCCCTGGCACCCGCATCCTCTCCTGTGGACTCCTCCACTGAGCCTCCT
The DNA here is from genome assembly GCA_004026705.1 of Nesogale talazaci. NCBI lineage: Eukaryota > Metazoa > Chordata > Mammalia > Afrosoricida > Tenrecidae > Nesogale > Nesogale talazaci. Next base: position 5,016 of record PVJH01035822.1, read on the forward strand.
CCCGGCCCCCTGGAAGGTAGGCAGGCTTTATGACCCGTTATTTTACAGGAAAAGTCACTCTGATTCAGGAAGGGTAAGCAACCTGCCCAAGTTCTTCACAGACTGGCTGGGGTAAAGTCCAGACTCACTCAGTGACCTTTTAAGCCACAGGTTCCCAAACTTATATTGTCTACTGTCCTCTTAAAAAAAAAAAAATTCCCCATGACCTCCCTGGCAATGAAAACCTTTTGTACTCCAGCCCAGAATCCAGGATAAAATGTAGGTATCTGCTCTTACAACGCCCTTAGATCATTCCACACACCACTGGGGGGCAGTGGCGCCCGCTTTGGGAAACTATGTTTTAAGCGAAAACCCTTTTGGAGGGCCAAGTGGGGACGAGCAAAGGCCTGGGAAGGTCCCTGCTGCACTTACTTAATAATCGGGTTCTCAAACTGCTTGGCACACCTCCACTGCCGGATACAAGACAAGCAGTACGTGTGGTTGCAGTTGGAGAGGATCCCGAATCTCCTCTCGGAAGCAGACGCCTTCTCAAGGATCACCTCCATGCAGATGCTGCACACCTTGTCCTGGCTTGCCTGGAAGGCAAACGCCTTTTCCATCTCATGCTCAAACGTCGCCATGCATATCTGAAGCACAGATGGGGGAGGAGGAATGGGTTCTCAGATACCGGGCCACAGGAGTGGAGTGAGCTCAGGTAACAGCTCCTACAGGCAGGGCCCCCAAATTTCCATGGATCAGACACTCAAAGGGCTTGAAATCATCACTGGGGTTGGTCCTTGGCTTTCCTAGCTTGACACAGTCACCTCCATTTCAGAACCACAAACACAGAAGGCCACCCCACGGAGGAGACTGCCATGGGCCTGCGCTATGTTCAGATGTCCTAAAACCCCGGTTTGTTGTGCCTTGGGGCAGTGGCCTTCCCGCCTCCCTTGATCTGAGACAGTGGGCTGACAGCCCAGGGTCCCAGGTAAGCAGCGTCACCTCACTTCAAGCAAACCACCAGCTTGCTGAATCCGTTCCCTAAGTGCCCCACATCCCTGCTGGGTGCGAGCACTGGGGCCAGCTTCCTCAGACCTTAGCCCTGGGCGGAGGCCCTAAGTGCACACAGAGGAGACCAACCAAGGAGCACAAGAGGAAGAGCATGCTGGGCACAGAGCAGTGCCGTAACTACAGGCCACGCAGACACTTACCAGGCGTGGAGAGGCATGGGCTCGGATCCCCCCTCCCACAGCAGCTCCTGGCCATCACCACCAGCCAGGTTTTTAAAGTCTCAGTGAGCGAGGAGGGTGCTGCCCTGGAGACATTGTCAGGAGCCTGCCCGGAGAGGGGCCCTTTCTTGCAAGCCCCCTGCACTGTTTGCTCCTCATTTGTGTCGTCATGCCCCAAAATGAAATCACTCCTTATTTGCGCCCAGCTGAGCGTGGGGCAGCCTCAACCAAATGCTTCATCAATAAATGCCTCTAAAGGTTACCCCCAACTATTTCTGCAGCTAGCGCCCAGTCACACCAATGAGTCAGGCCTTATGCGTTTACATCTGTACCCATGTGACAGGCGCGCACACACACACCCTCCTCCCCTAAGCCTGAGCTAAATTTGTTCGCTGAATTCTGCATTGGCTTAATGTTTTTGATGTCTCCTTTTCTATGTAACAGCAGGCCAAGAAGATTTTTTTGTTTTGTTTTTTGGGCAACGTGACAACAGAAGAGAACTTAAACACTGGGTGTAAAGGTGCCGGATGGTAATGTGAACATCGCTGACGGCAAGAGGCACCCATAGTGTCAGCCAGTGCAGTAGCCAGGTCATGCAGAGAGCCCCCCGGAGGTTTGCATCTTCACCTTTTCGTGTGCTTTTCTTTGCTCTGCATCGAAAGGGTGCAGGACCTGGAGCCTGCAGATGTCACACACCTCCCCGTGCAAGTAGGCACAAGCTTCTCCAAAGTGGCACTCCCCTGCGGCCGCGTAGGGACACAGCTGCTGCTCGCTGCCGTAGGAGCTGCTGGCTTCCACGTCATCAAGACCACTCCTGATTGCTTCCAAGTAGGAATGCGGCTTCATCTCCAGGCTGCTCTGGGGCTGGCTGTAGACCCCAGGATTACTCACCACGCGAACCTGAGGCTTGTCTTCAGCCAGGCCAGAGAGATCTAATGCAAACACAGTGCAAAGACAGGTGACCGCCGGCCCAACCTTCACACCGTAAGCAGCGAGCCCAAATGGAACAGACTAGCCAGCTCTGAGGGTTACTCTGGTTACTAACTAACAAAATGAAACACAAGGAGAAAACAGTCAAAAAGGAAAAAATAAAGGGAATAGTATAAAATATTCACAGTGGTGTTACTTACAATAATAAAACTGAAAAAGCACAAATGTCCAGGTAGAAAAGTAGCAAAATGTGCCATAATACATTGATATAGAAAATTAGTTGTTTTAAAATCCACGTATAGGAATGCTAACATGTAAACAGGTTAACAAACCAGGAATACTGAGCATGAAGGAATGGAGTAAAGAACTAATCTCTGAATGTTTACTCTGCTGAGTCCTGGGGTAGCCATTCAGCATAACTACAAGAGTACACTTTAAGCTCTCAATATTCCTGTAAGGGAGATATGTTATCCTTATGCTAATGGGCTGGAAGTAAACAAAGGGAGTACACAAACCCAAATTCCCAGATGGTTTACCTGTTACCAAGTTTATATTTCCAAGGCCTAAGTTCTTTCCCCTCTGTTCTACTGCTGCAAGGTCAAGTAAAAAGCACAGGGTAAGTCAGGAGGGAATTTAGAATGAGGACGGTGGAATCCAGTGGCTCCTATAAGCGATTCCTTGCGTTTCTTTTTTAAGTGAACAAGGACAAAAATCTGGGTTCCAAAGTCAGTGTGAAATGGACCTGTGGCAACCCCCTGTGCATGCCAGAGGCGACAGCCCGTCACACATATTCCTGAGCCTTTTTAGGGGCGCCAGGTGTGCCGGGACTGAACTTTGTTCACTGAGGAACAACAAGGCATCCCTTCACTTGGCGAGGACCAGCCAATAAAAATCATACCAATTACAGCCTTTTTCCCCCTCAAGCCCTGTTCTACAGTGGAAGCCATAGCCCAAATTCCAATGTGTCATTCTATTTTCCTGGGGGGGGGGGTCCTCAAAATTCTAAAGATGAAGGAGGATTAGACTGACTGACTTAAAAACTAAATGGTGAAACGCACTCTCTGCTAACACTTGAGCTTCAGGGTGACCAGGCTGCTGCGTCGTGACCAACTGGTCAACCACACAGTGGCCCAGAGAACCCTTTGTGCACACACCTTCCTTGGACAAACCAGAGGCTAGGCTCAGCTTCAGACGCAAGGCGGGGGCAGCATCCTCACACTGCAACCCGCGGAGCCTGTCCCAGAACAGGCCTGACGCCTCAGCCGTCAGAAGGGTACTCAGGAAGCGTTCTCTTGACCAGAGGAGCTCACAGGCATCAAAAACAAGTAAGGTGGGAGGGAAAAATCTGCTTTTGAAAAGGAAGCAACCAGAGGGTTTTGCTCGCTCACTTCGGTCTCTGAGTACCAATGTCCTCTTCTCCCGCTTTCCAGGTTCCTGTGAGCTAGTTTTCCTAATAGCAGCGGAGAGGTCCGAGGGAGCTTGAGGACTGTGGAAAGCCGGGGCGGGCACACTGTGGAGGCCCATTCCCGAGGCACCGCCCGCTGCAGCCGAGGGTCTCATATGATCATACCTAAACAAAACACACCCAGGTGTCAGTGAAGTGTCGCTCTGCTCTCTCCTCTCCCCTTTCTCCACTCCCAGACACGAAAGCACCACTCTCGCCCCGTTTTCTGAGGGAGACACTAAGGCAGCCATTGCCAGTATTTTCATCTATAAATGGTTCATCTATTAGTCGAGCCTCTCAGCCCAACAGAGTAAGAGGTCCATCGCTGGTCCCCAAGAAGCCAAAGTAGGGTGCCACCGAGAGTTTGGACATTCCAAAGAGATGTTCGACTGACATTTCCTGACTCCCAAGCCAGTGTTGATGACGGTCCAAGTAGGAGCTGGGAAAGGAGCCTCTCCCGGCCCGACAGATGATCCAATTCCTACGATTCCCACCACGCACAGTGAGGAGGTGAATGGAACCTGCAGGCTAGGGATGAGCAGGGCATGTGGTGGGCTAAATTATCCTGTGCCGCGCCCCTTCTCAGACCCGACCGCCCGGAGCCAGCAAGAGGAACCATTTTGATGAAATCAACTACATGTTTCTTTGGGACAGAATTTCAAAAGCACTGGAACAAGCTTTTGGATTTTTTTTCTTGTCTAGAATTATAAAACTGTGCATAACACATCATGATAAATGGAGAAAATTATGGAATTGTCCAAGATTTCATTTTGCTTGCATTCACAGACAAGTCATGGAAACTGCAGTTAGGGGGTCAAATGATATCTTGCACTGGATAAATATGCACGTGACCTCTTGACAGTGTGGAAATGCAAGGATGTGGCTTTGAGGACTCAAGTCCGTCTGACCCAAGCCATGGCATTTCCAATCCACTCATGTGCATGTGGAAGCTGGACAATGAATAAGGAAAACCAAACAAGAATCGATGCATATGAATTACGGTATGGTGCTGGTGACAAATATTGAAAAGTACCATGGGCTGTCCAAAGAACAAACAGATTCTGTCCAGCCAGGCTGTTCCCTAGAGGCAAGAATGGCGGGATTGCGCCTCATGGACTTTGGACATATCATGAGGAGAGCTCAGTCCCGAGTGAAGGACACCATGCTGGTGAAGTAGAGGGGCGGGGAAAGAGGAAGGCGCTCCAGGAGAAGGACTGTGCGCATCGAACCTTGTTTTTCTACCCGGCGCTCCTGAGCCAGAACTGACTTGAGGGCCCCTTCTCAAAAATGCAGCCCACGCAAGGGGCCCTAGTGACAGATCAGACTTTCTGCCCTAAAGTTCTATAGTCTGAGAAACCCAAAGAGGCAGGTCTACTCTGCCCTATAAGGTGCTCGGAATGGGAAGCAATTCAGTGCCAGTGGTTTGGGGTTTGTAGACCACAGCCACGTAAGTCTTCACTGGATGTGTTTTTTGCTGCAAAAATCATAATCATAGTCATAATCTAGAAGCCATTTGAGTGTCTACCCAAGGACTAGTTAATAAAATGACATATTTACCACTGTGAAACACAAAAAGTACAGTAAGAAGCAGTTTTTAACATGTTAAATGGAAGAAAAGAGCAGGCTATAAAATCTTCCGTATGTTCCATGCTGTAATTTTAAAGAGATTAGTCTTTTTAGAGTTCTGAAACTGGGTTTATAAAATCATTTGCCAGGGCTGAGCCCCGGTGGCGTAGTGGTTGTGCGCGGGACTGCGGCCCACTGAGACAGAGGTTCAATTCCAGCAGTGGGGCAGGGCCTCCTACTCCCACCACCGGAGAGCAGTGATGCGCGCCCCCCCACCCCCACAAAAAAAAACAAAAAAACATTTGCCATACTTTGAGTAATACTCATGTTACTTTTGAGTGATTTTTATCCCCTCAGCAAATCTCATGTTCCAATGACGAATATGAATCCTTTAGCGTACTGAACTTGGGGATAATGGTGGGGGGAGGGGCTGAGGCTCTTGCCTGCAACGAGTCCCATAGGCGCAATAACCCTTCTGGTAGTATTTGCAGATAGTGGAGGGCTTGCTGTTGGCCAAGTCATGTGAGAACAGGCACTGGTTTCCTTCCCGACACACACCGTGCATAAAATACCTGCAGAGACAAGCAAGGTATGAAACTTTAACAAGCACACCTTGTTTAAAAAATCATCACTCATAAAATCACAGAAAATATTTATTAAATACACACTATGTGTCAACAGGCTCGACTGGGTATTGAAGGCATATATGCATTGATAAAATTTTAAGACAGAATGAATTTTAGCTTCACTGTATTTGACTCAATGAAAGCTTTTCTAAGGCAGTCTATTCATTTCAAATGTTGACGGAACATCCATTTCTAATGTTATTATCTGTGGTAATTTTTGTCCTATAAAGGTGCCAAAAGTAAATGAACTGTTGACTACACTATTCCTTGAAGATGGGTTAGTTTCCTGCTAATTTCTGGTTGTAACATTTTCAACCAATCACTATATCTTGTCTTTTGGGTTTGTTTAAAGATATCTTATTTAATAAAGTTGGTTAATTCACATTAACTCACTATAACTCATGCCTGAAGGAAGTCTCCCTCACAAGTGCTACTTACTCTGTAAGGCACGTCGAAGCTTTCCTGTCCACACTTCAGCACTGTGTTTTTAAAATGGGGGCCGTTCTAGAACACTAACCCTCCCAACAGAATGCACAATGCTGCACGCACAGAAAAACGAGGAGCTAAAAGGGGCACCATTTGAAATCCAAAGGCAGAGCCAGCTTCTTTAACCTGAGCTGGAACACATGTTGGCAACTCGACTTTCTCTGCTCTGTGTTGTCTGTGAATGACCACTGAAGTGGTGATGTACGATAACCAAGTGAGCTTGTGAGTCAGGAGGGTCAACTCTGTTTAATATGTGAATTATGAGCCTCAATTGAGAAGATACTCTGTAAAATGGCTTTCCCTGTTTTATGGTGCTTTAAAAGGTTATGATTAAAATGGACTAGGAGAGCCTTGGCTCAAAACTTAGCCCAGTTATCTATAAGCAAGTCACATAACCCAACTCATGAACCTCATTACCTTCACATCTATAAGAGACAGATTTTACTACCTAGTTCACTGGTTTATGGTGGGATCAAATGAGATATTATAGCATAATATATATACACACATACATGTACATATACACGTGTGTGTGTGTGTATATATATATATATATATATTCCACTTCTGATCCTTAAGGAATACCATACAGACTGTGTCAGACAGGGTTCTTGTAGAGAAATAAAATTCAGGACACAGACTAACTGGCAAACATTCTAATTCTGTCTAGCTAGAACAGAGACCTCATGAAACAGCGCAAACAGGACTCCAAAAAAGCAGACTCAATTAAGAATATTTGAGATCTGCTCTAATGAAGCTTATATTCACTGCCATTGAGCCAATGTCAACTCACAGCGATCTTAAAAGGCACGGTAGGACTCCCCCTGCCCTAGAACAGAAGCCTCGCCTTTCTCCCACAGACTGGTTGGCGGTTTCAGACGGCCGACTTTGCTGTCAGCAGCCCCTCACAGTCTGAAATGGGCTTCCAGCTGAACTGCTCATCACAGGGGTCGGGTCATCAGCAAGTGAGCAGAAGGCCGTGGACTCCTCTAAAGATCTGCGTGCAGTCGTAGACGCCCAAAGGAGCCGTTCGACCCTGCCCCACCGGCTGCTGGGAGCGGGAATGAACGCAGTGGCAGGGAGTTTCCTTAGGAGTTTCCTTAGTTTCCACTGGCAGTTTGAGCCCCCCAGCAGCTCAGCAGGAGCAAGGCTTGTTGATCGAGTTCTGCAAAGATTGTTGCTGCTGTCGCCCAGTGCAGTTGCAACTCAGAGGGACCTACCCTGTGTCTAGCAGAACAGAACACTCTATGACCCTACCGAATATGAAAATCACTGCTATTTTTAAAAAATATCATTTTACTGGGAGCTCATACAACTCTTATCACAATCCATCCATCCATCCATTGTGTCAAGCACATTTGTACATTTGTTGCCATCATCGTTCTCAAAACATGTTCTTTCTACTGGAGTCCTGGGTATCAGCTCCTCATTTTCTAGCCCCCTCTCCAAGCCCCTCGCTCATGAACCTTGGTAGTTTATAAATTACTATTATTTTGTCATGTCTTACATTGCCTGGCATCTCACTTCACCCACTCTTCTGTTGTCTGTCCCCCAGGAGGGGTTTATATGTAGATCCCTGTAATCAGTTCCCCCTTTCTACCCCACCTTCCCTCCACCCTCCCAGTATCACTACAGGTCCTGAGGGCTTCATCTGTCCTAGATTTGCCGTTTTTCCAGTTCCCATCTGTACCAGTGTACACTGTCTGATCTAGCCAGGTTTGTAAGGCAGAATTGGGATCATGATAGTGGGGTGGGGGAAGGGAATTAAAGAACTAGAGGAAAGTTGTGTGCTTCATCGTTGTTTTCTCTAGCTCTTTAATGCTTCCTCTTTTCCTAGTAAATGCTCAAAGATGACTTGTCATTACCTCACCTTCCAACCAACCCGAGTTCACAGACAAACCAATCGCCACATTTTATGACTCTGGAAAAAAAAAATCAATACTCCAGGATCGACCCTTGGGGAAATTGAAATTGGGGGACTTCTAATGCTTACAAAACAAAGACTTCTATTGCAGGAGGACCTGGGGGTGGGTGGGTACTATTACTAAGCTCTAACAAGAGCCCACAGTAGGACTTTATGGTCCACAGGACTCTGCACCCACTGGCCTGTGATCTTTCTGCATCACCAGCCTGTAGCTACGTGAATCTGAAGAGGGACTTATGGACTCCTATTGGACTTATGGACTTGAGGTGGATTGGGCTGAATGCATTCTTGATTTATAAATACTTAATAATATAAAGCTCATATGTCTTAAGGATACGGTTAGGTAAAAGAATCGGCAAAGTAGAATGTTTTCAATACTGGGTTAGCAGCCAGTCTTGTCATGCCAGGTGATGACTGTGTGGTGTGTGCTTGCTATTAAATCTGGAAACCTGAGTGTCCCACATCCACTCATCGGAAAGACGTATTGCATATTACAATGGGAGCGTTGTAGGAGAAGCACACACATAGGAGAAGCACTTTGTGCTGAGCAAACTGAAATACAGCCAAGCCCTCAGTTTACATCTGGTTCCTCAAATAAATAACTTAAACATGTTCTGTCAGCACTGATATATGAACTCATCCGGGGATCAAAGATTTTTGTGAAAAAGATAATCAAACGACAAAAGCTTTCCACTATTAACACACCAAGCAAACTTGATTCTCAGCTTGTTTCTAAGGTTTTACTATTATGGCTACTGGTATTAGAAGGTGCTTTCGGGTTGGTTCCAATGCATAGAATCCCTCTGTGTAAGACAGCAAAGCACCGTCAGTGCCGCCTTCACGCCCATCACTACCTCACTGTGTCAATCATCCGAGAGGCTCCCTCATCCTTGTCGACCTTTTAAGCAGCACGATGCTGCTTTCCAGGGACCAGTCCCTCCTGATAACATGTCCGACGTAGCTACTCACTTCTAACAAGCGTGCTGCATCAAACAGATGGGTTCCCTGTTCTGGCAATCCATGGTACATTCAATACTCTTCACCTGGACCTAATTCGGAGGCACCAATTCTTCAGCCTTCAGCTTCACGTGTGTGTGAGACCATCATAAATACCATGGCTTGGGGCAGTTCCACCTTTCTTCTCAAAGGGACATGGAGAGCATTTGTTTTCGAATACTTTTTAACACAAAAGTGGTTTGGTTTTTTTTGCTCTTATTTGAAATCCCTGACAACTTCCATCTTTTTATTGTGATGTTGACTATTGGTCTAAGTTTGTGAGATTGTTTCCTTTACGTTGATTAATACTGAAGGCTTTGACTGTCAGCAGCAAGTGCTTCAAAGTCCTCTTCAGTTTCAGCAAGCAATGTTGTGTCACCTGCATATTACTGACTACTAATACGTCTTCCCCCAATCCCGATGCCACATTCTTCTTCACTTAGTCCATTCTCTCGGATTATTTGCTTTGCATACAGACGGAAGAAGTATGGAGAAAAGATACAGCCCCATCACGCCTGTATCTTTCCTGATTGATACCATGCAATATCCCCTTGTTCTCCTTAATCCCTTTTGGTCTGTGTACAGGTTCTGGCATAAGCACAAGTAACGGTACTGGAAAGCCCATCAGCCATGTGAACAGGCGGTTATAAGTACATGCCAGCTATGTTGCACAGACAACTTTTCTCAGTAGGGCTTTCTGATGTAGAAATAAATATTTTGTAGTCAACAAGTGCTGAGCTATTTAGGTATTATATAGATAGAAAAAAACAAGGGTGAGTCAAGCACTTGTTGACAAATTGTTGCAATTATAAAATAAGAAACTCTCAAAGCTAACTCATCACCTATTTAAGATCATCCCATTCGTATTTATTAGAATATGTTACACACAAATCTTTCATCAAACCAAAGCTAGTATTATGACTGTTGATTTCCATTTATGGGTTAAATTAAAAACCTCGTCTGTGCAGTCAGGTTGGCCCTGCAGAGCTGAGTGCATGAATAAACATGGCACTGGGATCCGAATGAAGATCACTGTGTCTATTCCCATTCTATGTAAGTGCTTGCTTATCAGAGGGTTTTTTTTGGGGGGGAGGGCAGCATCACTGCCCCCTGTGGGAGTAGGAGACACAACCTTGCTTCTGGAGAGCTGCTGCTGGATTTGAAACCGCCAACCCTGTGGGTCGCAGTCCTGCACACAACCACTACGCCACCAGGGCTCAGCCTGCTTATCAGAGTTTTACAACACAGACTTAAAGGAAGCAGTTGGGATGCCTACTCATGTAGAATAGCATAAATTTTAAAATACTCCACCTCTTTTCACCCAAGAAATAGATTGGCTTATAAAATAAACAGTATCATTTGTGAATACTATACTCCCACAATCCACTATAGGACACTAAATGGTCGTGGTTTATCCTAATGCAATGGTGGGAAGGTAAGGAGGGCCAAGGAAGCTGGATTAAGAAGCAAAGATTGGAAAAAAGAACTCTGACACACTGTGGAAAAATATAGCCAGTATTATGGGACCATCTGTCTAAAAATTGTTGGATGTGAACCTAATTTGCTAGGCAAATTTTCACCTCTAACAGTAAGATACAGGGGCTGAGCCCCAGTGGCGTAAGTGGTTGAGTGCGGGACTGCAGCCCGCGGGCTTGGCGGTTCAAATCCAGCGGCAGCTCTCAGAAGCGTCCAGGACCACCAGAGGCAGTGATGCTCCGCCCCCACCAAAAAAACCCCAGTAAGATACAAAGAAACAACAATGAAAACACTTGGTACTTTCATAATTTCCCGGTTGTTTTTCAATTAGTAGGTTTCTATTTTCTCCCAAGTTATATTGGCATATAATTCACATAGCATACAATTCCATAGTTCAATCACATCAAGAAAAGTTGTGCACTTTTAGAACATTTTCTTCATTCTTGTAGTCATCATTTTTAGCTTTCCGTTATCCTCCCAACCTCTTGTGCCAAACCTTCAAGGAATCATTAGTCCTGTGACTGGATTTCATATACAGAAAAAAGTTTTCTTTTAAATCACGGGAAAACTAACAAGGATAGCAAAGTAAAACAAGAAAGAAATCTCAAATGAAAGGAAAATATTAAAAACTACAACAAATACAGATGGAACTTAGGGGAGATCAAAAGATAGCATGCTAAATTTTAACCTGACTGCACAGGCAACAATCAAACTTCCAGTCATTCTGTATGAAACCAGGGCTGTTCACACCCCTGGTCCATCGTCAAAGGGGACTCACCAGGGTCCAGACCAAATCCACATGAATTTTATGTCTTCATTTGACAAAGTGCTTCTTAAGTCTGCCTTCCCCATACTCCTTAGCAATGTCTTATCATTTCTAAGGATTTGTGTTCCCATCACCTATTAACAGTTTAGAAAAGTCCTGCCATTAAGAAACTGCAGTGTTTCTCTAACTTATCTGAAGGCCATAGAGTTTAGGGGGACATGGACTTTGATGTAGGACTACTGCCACTGTGTATAATACCCCACAATCTGCAGAATCCTGTTGGCTCCAGGAATTACATGAGCTAGGGCTGGATAGAGCACTTAAAATAGAACCCGGCCCACACATACAGCAGCTTGTCCTTAAACAGAAGCTGATTCTGCCCCCAATATTCTGACCTATTCTTAGCTTACATTACAGCAACTACAAGATTCCCTGCTACATCCTGTGGAATGCCCCTGTTTAGGAAATACAGAAACAGTTTCCCAGACAGGCCATCTCCTGACTTGGGTGGAAAAAAAACAAAAACAAAAAAAACCAAGATGATTCTGATTTAAGTGTTTTTTTGGGGGGGTGGGGGTGGGGAATCCCTGCCCTCTGGTGGGAGTGGGAGGCCCAGACTTGCTCCTGGAGAGCTAGTGCTGGATTTGAACCACCAAGCCAGTGGGCTGCAGTCCCGCACTCAACCACTTCGCCACCGGGGTTCAGCCCTGATTTAAGCTATTGTTTCTGCACTTTTATGTAAAGCTGTGGACAAATCTCAAATCTCCAATACTTCTAGGCTGAAAGTTTATCTGTAAAATTAGACATTACAGGGCTGAGCCCCGGTGGCGTAGTGGTTGTGCGCGGGACTGCGGCCCACTGGGACGGAGGTTCAATTCCAGCAGTGGGGCTGGGCCTCCTACTCCCACCACCGGAGAGCAGTGATGCCCCCCGCCCCACCCCCCAAAATAGATATTGCAAAGATTCAACTAGACATTAAATAAGTGTGTAGTGTTTTGTAGGCATCTTAGGTAAATACAAAAGGAGAAATAGATTAAAAAAATTGTGCTTTTGTTCATGAAGACTTGAAATATTTCCTCTAGCAGGAGAAAAAATACCCTGCAGGAAAAAATTATATACACACCAAACTCGCTGCCAATTCATAGCGACCCATACTGCTCCCCTAAGTTTCCAAGACTATAACTTTTTTTGGGGGGGGGCATCACTGCCCTCTGGTGGTGGGAGTAGGAGGCCCAGCCTTTGCTCCTGTGGAGCTGGAATTGAACCTCCGTCCCAATGGGCCGCAGTCCTGCGCATAACCACTACGCCACCGGGGCTCAGCCCAAGGCTATAACTTTTTAAGGGAATAGAAAGCCCAGTCTCGCTCCTGTAATGCTGCAGGTGGTTTCGAACTGTGAACCTGACTGGTTAGTAGCGGAAAGCGAAACCAGTATGCCACCAAAACTCCCTAAATGGACACAAAAGTATTCAAAAAAACATGGTCTAGTAAAAACAACCTACTAAAAGTCTTTTCAATGAACACGAAATGTATTGAACATCTGAAACTGCTTTAACACAAGCCACTTGGGCCTTATATAAACGGGCAGAGCAGTTAATACACACTAATGCTGAACAGAAAGCTTTTAAACGGTCACTTCTCAATTATCGTATTAATGACGAGAAGTCATGATACATTGTATTTAAATAAACTACTCCAGGGCTGAGCCCCGGTGGCGTAGTGGTTGTGCGCGGGAGTGCAGCCCACTGGGACGGAGGTTCAATTCCAGCTCCACAGGAGCAAAGGCTGGGCCTCCTACACCCACCACCTGAGGGCAGTGATGCCCGCCCCCCCCCCCAAAAAAAAAAAAACTACTCCAAAACCAACTCCAGCGACCATTTTTTAGACACTTGCGAAATACGTTCTGCTATGCTCGATTATTAAAACAAATGTGTATGTTCCCACTCAGCAGGGTTCCGATACGGGTAAGCCACAAACTTGCCAAGGACTAGGAGTCACACCACGGGGCGACTTCCATTTCACAACAGCAATCGGAGCTTAGCCAGTTTTGACTTTTCACCAAACAAATCGCCCCTCGCCGTTGGGCGCACTTCGTGATTTCAGGAAGATAAAAGGACATCACCCCACCTCTTTCGGCTTCAGCTCGAGTGGTTTCACCCATCATGGGATCAGAGCCTTCCCTCGGGGTGAGGTCTAAAGGGCTGGGGACCCCCCCCCCCCCGGCGGGACGCTCACACAGACGCTCGGGGACTCCCACCCGGGTTGTTTCCTGCACAGCTCTTACGGCCTCGGTGCTTAAGGCTTAGCTTAGGGTACATCCGGGTTCTCCGAACCCTTTCGCGAGCCGAGGGGATGCGCGGGGCTCTGGGTCCCCGGCGCCTGGAAGCGAGTTAAGCCTTGGTACCCTCGGGTGTCAACCACCAGCCCCTCGCGGTTAGATTCCGAGTCGCTCCCGGCTAACCCAGGCCCCGCCGGCGCCCACCCCGCGCCGCAGCCCCCAGAGGGACCCTCCCGCGGCCGCCGGGCTGGGCCCCGACCCCCGGCCACGCACCCGCCCAGCTGCGCGCTCCGAGCAGCTCGACGGCCCACGACGGGCGTCCCTTTCCACCCGTTGGCTCCGCCGCGACCGCAGTTTCCCGAGCGGGAGAGCGGGGCGGTCCAGCCCTGCCCGGCCTGGGGGCAAGGGGCCCGACGTGGCCCGGCCCTGCCGGGTGCCACAGCACCCGAGGGAAGGCCCTGGTTGCCACCCCCCCCCACCCCACCCCGGCCCCCGGGTCCCCGCGTGCCACACGGGCCCGCGTACCGACCTGCAAGTGACCTGCTTGGTGCTCATGGTGGTGGGGTTCAAAGGCAGCCGTCCCGCCGCCGCCTCTCGCTCTCGGCACTGTAGCCCTCAGCCTGGGCCCCGCCCCCTCTGCGCGCCGCGTCACGTCGGCGCACGCCG
>PVJH01035823.1:0-19351 GCA_004026705.1 Nesogale talazaci
GTTCGTTTAATAGCTTTAATAGCTTGATTAGAAAATAATTCACGGGCTGAGCCCCAGTGGCATAGTAGTTTAGTGTGGGACTGCAGTCCACTGGCTTGGCAGTTCAAATCTAGCAGCAGCTCTCCAGGAGCAAGGCTGGGCCTCCCGCTCCCACCAGAGGGCAGTGATGCCCTCCCAAAAAACAACAACGAGATAATTCACATGTTATACAATTTGCCCAATTAAAGTGTAATTTTTTGTGGGTTTTTTGGCATATTCACAGAATTGTACACTCATTGTCAAAATCAATTTTACAAGATCTTAATCACCCCCTCCCCCAAAAAAACCTGTATTCCCCCACTTCCTCCAGCCCCTGCCAACCAATCTTTCTGTCTCTATGGATTTGCTTACTCTGGATATTTAATATGAACGAAACCATATGGTATATGGTCTTTTCACTGAGAATGTTTTCAAGTTCTACCCATGTTATACATCATTTATTTTTATTGCAAGTATTATCTATTGTATTGCATTTTAAAAATTGTAATCATTCCAGGTATATAATTTTGCATCCAGTACTTTCTATATCATAAGTGTTTCATTATGCCATATTTAGTGAAAAGCTGTGTCTCCTCAAGTAGCCGTACCATTGCTGACTTAATGACTTTATTATTTCTGGATATTTGAACTGTTTCTATTTTTCTATTGCAAATATATGTGTGTGGGGGGGGTGGGTGGGTGGCATCACTGCCCTGGTGGAAGTAGGAAGCCCAGCCTTGCTCCTGGAGAGTTGCTGCTGGATTTGAACCATCAATTATGTGGGCTCCAGTCCCGCACACAACCACTATGCCACCAGGGCTCAGCTGCAAATATCTATTTTAAACCAAGTGGGAACACCTTTCTGAATGATCTATCTGAATCCAAGAAATGTGTTGTCCCCAAAACTTATGAGTATCTTAAAGAGATTTGCCAGAGGCAAAACTCAAATTCTTCTGAAGGGGGTGCAGGGGGGCAGTGAGAGGTAAGAAGCATGATTTTATTCAACCAAAATTTAAAACAGAGAAATTGTTGAAAAGACTTTCCAAAACACCAGAAAGAATCGAGATTCTTAACTACAGAGATGCATTAACCAATAACTAATCTGACTCTCAAGGAGCCCCTGTTGCACAGTGAGTTGGGTGTTGGGCAGCAATTCAACACCAAAGTGGCTCTGTGGAAGAAAAAAGGTTTTTTTACTCCTATAAATATTTAGTCTCAAAAAGCCCTGGGCAATACTATCCTATCCAATAGGGTCACCATGATTCATATTGACTCAATGGCACCAAGTTTGGTTTGGGAGCCTGACTCTCTGATCAGAAATCCAGAGGTGAAGAAATCTAAAAATGAGAGCGCATCTTAACTAAAACAGAACAAATGTCACTACTAGATGGCATATTAACTCTAACAAATAGAGAAAAGAGGGAGGCCATTATGGTCCTCTGAAACAATCAGGAATACTGAATTGTCCTAAAAAATTGTTATTCTCTTCTGAGTTCCATTCTTTAACCAAAAATATAAACAACTTCTAAATCAAATAGGTTTTGAAATTCTGGGCTGGATTTAGAATTATTAATCCTTATCCGGTAAATCTCCAGAATCTGTTCTAAAAGTAAAACTACAGGTCAAATGTATATCAGATAACCTGAGCCAAACCAATAACAAAGAACTAACATCCACTTAACATTTTCCTTGGTGAGGCTGAGATTCTAGGCATAATTTTAGAAGAAAGCAAATATATCTGAAGTTAACTACTAAGGTCACCAAGAGTTACACGAGAAAAACA
Organism: Nesogale talazaci; assembly: GCA_004026705.1. Classification (NCBI taxonomy): domain Eukaryota; kingdom Metazoa; phylum Chordata; class Mammalia; order Afrosoricida; family Tenrecidae; genus Nesogale; species Nesogale talazaci. Next base: position 1,802 of record PVJH01035823.1, read on the forward strand.
AGTACTAAGTGCAAAATTTAAGATAAAAAAACCCTGTAATATGTAATTAAGAAATTCATTCACAACTTTAAAGCAAAACACCTAGATCTGACTATCATAAAGAATATAAGCAAAGTAGCCAAGCCCTATACCATTGTATTTGAACCCAGATGAGTAATATGAACCTCTTATCCATACTTATGGATAAGCATGCAGTAAAAACCTAAATTTTAAACCAATTCATCCAAAATGAACAGTGCTCTTTCATTTCCCAATTAATGTAATCAAGGTGAGCTCTTTTTCAACAATTTTTGTTTTGTTTTTGTCTTCAAGAAATGGCTTTCTTGAGTTACACAAATTTTTTTTTCGGATTTTTTTTGGGGGGGGCATCACTGCCCTCTGGTGGTGTGAGTAGGACGCCTAGCCATTGCTCCTGTGGAGCCTCTGCTGGAATTGAACCTCCATCCCAGTGGGCCGCAGTCCCGCGCACAACCACTACACCACTGGGGCTCAGCCCCACAAATTTTAAAAAGAAAGAGAAACCTTTCAAGTCAAGCTTCATTTTGGGGATTTCATAGCACACCTATCATGCTAGTTCACTGCCTTGGGGTTTCATAGCACACCTATCATGTTAATTCACTGCAATATTTAAAATTCTCTTTGCAAGTCAACATTAAGGCATGCTGTTGGGCCAACAAATGCCTCACAAAAAGCAGAATTATTATGCGTGTCTTATTATGTTCTTAACATGCAAACAAGAGTACTACATGTAACTTTCTCTATTTTTAGGCAGTTACTTATAGGTATTTAAAATGCAGTAGAGACACATATCTACCAATAGCAATTCAAAGATCAGCTATTTTGGAACTCACAAATGACACATTTTACACTAAAAGCAACTAGCTAGAGAGTATTCCTAAAATACTTGAGATTTAGTCATTCACCATTATCTTTTAGATACTTCTTGGCATTAACCAGCTTAATCAGCTTCTCACTAAGTCTTTCAACTAAGACAAACTCCATAAAATAGGTTGAAATGTATTTCACTCAAGTCTTCTACTTTGAAAAACATGTAACTTTGTCTTGTTTGCAACTCTGACAAAAGTTTAACAAAACTAAGCAACTTCACTACAAATTTACAATGATAAGTATACCTAAGAGATAAGCTTTTTGAGTATAAACAGTAACAGGCTTATTCTCCCAAGTATACAGTGTTCAACTGGGTCAAATGTTTCTGTTGCATTTTAAAAAGCTTAGGCCCTGAAGTGATAAGAGTGAAAAACTGCCAAAAGAATCTTAATATTCTTCAGTGGTACATAGTCCTAGCAACCCAAGGTTTAGGAACTGCCTGTTGAAGTCTGTTAAAATTTTAATAATCACTTTAGCAATATCATTAATCAAAACATATAGCTATTTCAGGAACCTTATGCACACACAGTTAAAGACTTCATATAAGAATTAGGATAGGCCTTTCTCCTTAGAAGGATGGCCCCTGTGCAGGACTTGATTTCTCTCAACCTGTGCCTGTCTTTCTTCTTTTTCCTTCTTTGTTTTTCTCGATCTTTAATAAACTTACTCTTTAATTCACACACACAAAAACAGAACTGGGATCTGGGAATCTACCCAAAGAAACACTTTATTACATAAAATATTTATTAATCTAAAGTCTTTAGCTTGCTACATTCTTAGGTACTTTATAAAATCTGTCAATTTCTATTTTCGCAAAATGCACTACTACGAAGTCAACATTTTGTCAGCAAGCATAACTTCAGAAGAATCTTTCAGAAGAATCTTCAGAAGCACCCTTAAGAATTTGAGCTCAGTCCAGTCACCACTATATAAATACAAGACATTTAATCTGTTAACACTTTTTAAATGTTCCTAACTGGGTTTACCAAAGTAAATCTTTTCCATTACTATCATCTTAATAAGAATAAAGAAAACTACAATAAATGCTATCACATATAGGTATAGTTGGGATCGTTTGTATAAAAGTATTGGTGCATACATTGTGTGTGTGTGTGTGTGTGTGTGTGTGAGAGAGAGAGAGAGAGAGAGAGAGAGAGAGAGAGCACGAGCGCATAGGGACAGACTATGGAAACCTCTTGGGCATATACAAACATACTATGGGACTGAGTTTCCGGCTTAAAGTTAAAGGTCCGAAATGTTATGGAGCCCACATACAGGTCAATGAGGATGAAAACCATTCATAATGATAGTGTTCATCATCCTAGTTTGGTGAATAGCATCTGGGTTATTAAATTTTTGCAAGGCAACTATTGGTCTCTTTCCATATGAAGCAAAGGAGACTGAGGGAAGCAAAGACTCAAGAGTCCATATAATGGCCCACAAGCTTCCTCTAGCCTAAAACCTGAAGATGCCAGGCTGTTACTACCACCACTCACTTTGACCAGGTAGACAACAGAAGGTCCCACTTAGAATGGGAGAAAAATGTAGAACAAAGCTCAAATTCATTAAAAAAAAAAAAAAATCAGACTTGAGACTGGAGGAACCCCTGGCGCTATCACTCTTTTAACTGGAACTGAAGCCCCTCCCAGAGGTCACCTTTCAGACAAATAATAGATTGGCCTATAAAATGAACAATAAAACGCAGGAGAAATACGCTCCTTAGGAAAATCAAACGATGGATGATCAAACGGGCAGCATTTGCACAAAAGCAGAAACGAGGCGGCTGGGAGGACCAGGGCACTGGAACGATGGAACAGGACAGGCCGGGTGGGAAATGCTGAGCGCCACAGAACAGTCTGTGTACGAAATACTGTAGCAGAAAATGACGGTGCAGTGGAAACATTCACCCCAAACACAGCAGAGTGGGGATGAGGTCTCAGCGAGAGGGAAAGGCCAGCAACACGACTTCAAACCAGATCCACCAATCCGCTGAAAACCACAGCGAGCGGCGGGCGGAGCGGGTTCCTATGGAAATCGAGTCCGACGGGGCGGGCTTGACCGCTACCCTCAAAGAAATGAAAGACTTTTAACTAGCTGGCAACTTTTCTTTCCGACGCTCCCCCGATCTCGCGGCGCTCCGCGACCCCCCTCGACTCCGGCAAGCCTCCCAGCAGTGGCTGCCTCGGGGACGAGCCTTGGGGAGGGGGGGGGCCGCCTCACCTGGCCGCACTGACTCCTCCGACCTTCCAGACCCGGGGGGTGCAGAAGCCGGCCAGGCCAAACGGGGTGCTCGCCCTCAGCTCCCCCAGCACCGCGCGAGCCCATCTGCCGCACGGCGCCCGGTCCTCACCCCGCCCCTGCCCCCTCCAGCCCCGCCGCGGGCCGGGCCGACGCGCTCGGCGGCCGTGAGCATCCCTCCCCGGCTGCGACCGAATCAGCCCTGGAACCCGGCCCCGGCCCCGGCCCCGGCCCCGGGAGACGTCCGCGGGCCGCTCGCTCCTTCCTCCCACCCTGGACAAGGAACAATGAATGAACACCCCCGCCGCCCCCCCTCCCCTGCCCCGGCGGGGACCGAGCCCGGCCGAGCCCCCGCCACCGCGGCGCGGCCGCAGCGCTCGGGCGACGCGCCCGGCCCCGCAGCTTCAGTCCGCCGCAGCCCGGGGCCCGGCGCGGCCCGAGCGCCCGAAAGCCCTCGGGCGTCAGCCGCCGAGCCCTGGATCCCCAGGCCCGGCCCCGGCGCCTTTGTGATGGGGCGCTGACCCAATTCCTCCGCTCCGGTCGAGTCCGCGCCCCAAAGGGTCTCCCCGTCAGGTGAAGGCGCAGGCCTGGGTGCCCCACCCCGCGGCCAGAAGAGGAGGGGAGGGGGAGAGAGGGGGGTGTGGGGGGCATTCGCTCATCCCAATGACAACACCGATACGGGGCATTTCTGGGCGGGCTCGCCCATTGCCAAAATATGAGGAGTGTCCACTGGGCACTGGGGCGGCGCTGGCGCGTTCCCCCGCAACGCGGGGGAATCGGCGTGGGGGACGTGGGGACTTGGCTCGCCGGCCATGACACTGGGCCCCGGGGCCCCCCTCGGCCGCCGAATGCCGTCCCGAGTGACAGCGGGCTGCCCCCTCCCCCCCCCCCGCGGGGTCCTTCGCCCCGCAGCCCCCGGGGCGGCTCCGTCAGCGCCGCCCAGACCCCGCCACCAGGGAGCCCAGCCCCTCGGCCCCGGCCCCGCCGCCTACCTGAGGGAGCCGGGCTGACCCAGGGTCCAGTCCAACGGCGACGGCGGCGGCGGCGGCGTCTAGTCCGCTCCTCCTCCCCGCGGCGGGTGAGGGAGCGGGAGGCGGTCACATTCGACGCGTCCCCAGCCCGGGAGACGGAGTCCCGGGCAGCCACCGCATCGTCCCACTGGCGCCTCAAGATCCACGCCCCAAAGCCCACTGGCCCGCTGGGGGGCCCCAAGGAGAACCGCAAGACGCCTTCCCGCCTCACACTCGTTCTCGCCTTACTCCCTCCATCTAAAATGGCCGCCCCAGCGCCCGCGACGAAGAGACTCTCGGGCGGCCCCGGCAAGCGAGCCCTCCGCTCGGCGCTCTTCCTCCCGACCTGCGGCGAGCCCTCCAGGCAGGCGACGTCGAGCTTGATTCGGGCATCCATCGCTCTGGCCTGAACTCAGGCCCGCCTCCTAGGGGCGGGCCGTGGCCTCGCGCTCCCTGCGGACGCCATTTCCAAGCTGTTGAGACTGCCAAGCCGGGACCCGGTGGGTGACCGCCCGGCGACTTGGGGCTGGGTCAGCCTCGCATGACCAGACGACCTCAAGGAGCCAGCGAGCAGAGCACCTTGTCCGGCTGGGGCTTGTCCTCTCCGGAGCCTGACACATCGATTGGGAGAAAGCCACCAATGCTGTCTGAGCCTCAGTTTCCCCATCTGCAAACTGGGGGTGCATGCATGGCTGCCCACCAGATTGACAAAATTAAGACTGCCCCCCCCCCCAATCTGGTCCAAGACATCCGGAAACCTGTCTTGATATCAGAGGGCAGTTTGGCATTGTCTCTCAACATCATGTACACAATTTTCTTTGAGTATTAAGAAATCAGTCAGATGGCCTGTTGTCTAGTGATCGGTGCACAACACACACACACACACACACGGTGTAAATAATAATCCAGAAAGTAATAAATGTCCCTTAGAAGGTGGAGTAGAAAGAGGGAACCGATTACAATGATCCACATATGGCCTCCTCCCTGGGGTTTGGACAACAGGGAAGTGGGTGAAGGGAGACATCGGACAGTGTAGGATATGATAAAATAATGATTTATAAATTATCGAGGGTTTGTGGGGAAGGAGGGGGAATATGAAGAGTTGATACCAGGGCTTAAGTGGAAAGAAAATGTTTCAAGAATGATGAGGGATGGCCGAGCCCCGGTGGCGTAGTGGTTGTACTCGGGACTGCTGCCCACTGGGTTGGAGGTTCAAATCCAGCAGCAGCTCTCCAGGAGCAAGGCTGGGCCTCCCACTCCCACCGCCAGAGGGCAGTGATGCAAAAAAAAAAAAAGAATGATAATGGCAAAGATGTACAAATGTGCTTTGCACACAATTGATGGATGTATGGATTGTGATGGGAGTTGTATGAGCTCCCAATAAAATGATTTTTAAAAATAAAAAAGAAGGGGCTGGGCTGAGCCCCGGTGGCGTAGTGGTTGTGCGCTGGACTGCACCCCACTGGGACGGAGGTTCAATTCCAGCAGTGGGGCTGGGCCTCCTACTCCCACCACCGGAGAGCAGTGATGGCCCCCCCCCAAAAAAAAAAAGAAGGGGTTGAGCCCTGGTGGTGTAGTGGTTGAGTGTGGGACTGCGACCCACTGGCTTGGCAGTTCAAATCCAGCAGCACCTCTCCAGGAGGAAGGCTGGGCCTCCTACTCCCACCAGAGGGCAGTGATGCCCCGCCCTCCAAAATAAATAAATAATAGAAAAAGAACTGTAAGAGACCCCAATGAAATGATCTTTTAATTCAGAAATAAAATAAATGTCCTTTAAAGGGAAACAAGGCAAAGTAAGAGGATGGCAGAAATATGTGGACTTACAAAAAAATAAATGCAGGGGAAAGGCAGGAGGCAGAAGCTTCAGGGGAGGGGGATTTCTTTTGTTAAAGTGTGAATCACATTAACACGTCAGGATTTAGTGGGATAAAGCCTGGAAAGCACTTAACACAGAGCCTGAGCGTGGAGACTTCAGTGTGGGGCACCTGTCAAAGATGGCCTTGGCCACTTCCTAATGTGTAACTTAGGCAAGTCACTTCAGTGTCTTCATCTGTAAAGAAAAGGTCATGGGGCTCTTGTCTGAGCTGTGGAAATTCAGCGAGTTTCGATGAGAAGCACTAGCTGTGATTACAGCGATCTCACACTACATCACGGGCATCAGCAGCGTTATTACTTCAGGCAGCCAGGCTACGCTTTCGGACCCGCCGCGATTCCTTCGATTCCTTCGCTCAGCTGGTATTTGTCCAGCGCTTTACGATTTGGAAAGTTTGAAGACCCGTGCCTCTTCTTTAGCCCTCACAGCTGACCGTCAGTGGTTCCTGCCAGGTCACACCGAACGCTTCATCTCTCTCCTTGCTCGGCCCTTCCTGCTGTTCTCATTTAAAGGCCTGTGAGGAAATAAAAGTGGAATTAGATTTCTGTGGGCCCTCAAGGATCTCCCAGCCAGAGAAGAGTGGATCTCTCTCCCTGACAACCACCCCCATCTCCTGACCTTCTGGCCCCTTCTCCCTGCGTGCTGATTCTCCCCAGCCTGGCGGCTCCTGCAAACTGAAAAGTGGACTCTTACCCCGCAGTCTGCAGTCTGTCAAGGTCTCTCTGGAATAATCCCGGTGCTCTGGTGAGAGGGCCGGTGAACTCTGGAGCTGGCAGGGCCAGACGACAAAGTAAACATATGGGTTGGGGGTGGGGGTGTTCAAAAGAAGAATGGGGGAAGGAAGGAAGGAGTCGGTAATAGTTTGAAAGAAGAATGGATGTATGGTATCACTGATAAACAGAGAAGGAAAAATATGGGAGGGCTCATGGGGCAGGGCCAGGGGCAGGGGGGCATGGGAACTTTTGTGTTGGAATGGACTCCTTCTTGATCTGGTTCCAGAGTGTAGACACATGTGAAGTCTGCGCCTAGTAAGAAACGGGTCGACGTTGCACCTTGCCATCCCTCGGTAAGAAAATATTGAAAGATAGACAACCAGTGACAATGAAGCTGAGCACTGGGGAATGAGCCCAAGTAGAGCAGCAGTTCTCAACTTCTGGGTCGCGACCCCTCTGAGGGGGTGAAATGGACCCTTTCACCCTTTCACGGGGCCAGCCTGATTGGTCACAATAGCAAAATGACAATGATGAAGTAGCAACCGTTAAGCCCAACCTCCAAAAAAGAATGCGTTTGTCCTGGAAGGAGAGAACATTTTAACTTAAGTGCAACAGATGCCATTTGTGAGAGAGACCACTTGGCGGGCAGCCATTTCACACAGTCCTGGTGCAGACCACAGCCCCGAAAGGCCTGGTGTTCCGAGAAGGCAGCCTCCATTCAGGAGGACGCGGGTGGCGGCGAAGTGTGGGGAGCTGGGATAGCGGCTGGTGCATGTGTATGCCCCTCATTAGTCCCTAAGTGGCATGTGCCAGGCTCCATGTGCACTGTGTGCACCCTGGGCCCGGGGCCTAGAAGGACCCAAAGAGGCTGCCCTGAAGGAAGTTCAGCTCCCAAGAGACAATCGGCCAAGCACATCCATCGCCAAGCGCAATCATCAGGATGGAGACTCTGAGACGAGCATCACTAGGGAGCCCCGGGACGGAGAGAGTCCTAATGGCCTCATGTGCCGGGCTGCTCCCCAAGAGGCGGCGGGCCCGGCCCCGGAAGCCCCACACAGGTCCGTAGCTAGGAGTCAGACTCCTCCTGCGGGCAGGGGCCTTGGTCAGGGAATCCGGTGGGAAAGGGTCAGGGAAGCCTTCTCCGAGGCAGTGACAATGAAGCTGAGCACCGGGGAATGAGCCCAAGTAGAGCAGCGGTTCTCAACTTCTGGGTCGCGACCCCTCTGCGGGGGTGAAACGGACCCTTTCACCCTTTCACCGGGTCAGCCTGATTGGTCACAATAGCAAAATGACAATGATGAAGTAGCAAGGAAAATGATTTTATGGTTGGGGGCGGGGGAGGGGGGGTGGGGGACGGTCACCACCGCAGGAGGAACTGTCTGAAAGGGTGGCGGCAGGAGGTAGGCTGAGAACCAGGGAGCTGGGGAAGAGCCTTGTCCGTGGCTGGCTGCCAGCACCCAGGCCCTGGGAGCAGGAGGCGGAAAGGCGGGCAGGTGCGAAGGGGTCAGAGATGGAATCCAGTCCGGCCTGAACTCCCACGCCTGTGGCCTTGCCATCCCATCCTGCCTCTCCGGCCGGGTTAATTTTAGCCCCAGAGGAGTTTGAGGTGCGGGCCTGGGGGAAGGGAAGACAAACAGCCACCCTGCCAGGTGACACGGAGGTTTCCTCGCAGACGGCACCCAGCGAGCCAGTGAGGGGTTGGCTCTGCCGCGGAGGGAAAGGGACGCTTCCACAGAGGCAACATTTATGCTGAGAATTGAAATCCCGGCTGGGATTTTCCAGACTGAGAAGGGAGGGCAGGGGATGGGCCCAGGATATGTCTGAGAAGCACCAAGGGACTCTGCTAGGGTGGAGCGCAGGGCAGGGAGAGAATGGTGACAAGGAGCTCTCTGGCCCAGGGCCAACCCTTGACCCTCCCTGCAACCATGACAGACACAGCTAGTAGTGGGGTTGGGTGGCAACCACAATGCTGTATGTGCTATTGAATCAGATGTAGGGACACCAAGTGTAGATATCTTGAGGAAAAGTCCCAAATTGAGGCGGGCAGGATTAAGACCTAGGCTCTCAAATTACTTATGTGCATTTAAATTAGAAATCGATTTGGTAATAGCAAAACTCCAAATATAGGTATAGCTTTCATCCGAGTACTTCTGGGAGCTTATCCTACAGATGCATTGTGTGCATATGATGTATACATTCAAAGGATGTACAGAATTGCTGGCCTTGTGGCAGTCCTATCTAAACACAAGAACATCGTGCATCTTTGAAAACCTCTGTGCATCCTGATGCTGAAAGACGTCCAAGAAATACTGTTGGACAAACAGGAGGGAAAAAATTAGGAGGCACAACAGAGGACACAGAAAGCTACTTTTGTAAAACAGGAGAAAAAAAATAGTGCTTTAAGGCTAAAAATAACTCAAGAGAATACAAAAAATGTATTACAGGGATCACAGGTGAGGAGGAGGATGGAGACTGGGTAGATGAGGGAACAGGAGTAAAAAAAGTAGTTATTTGCTGGCTAGCTTTTTATCATTTGAAATGTTTGAACCACACGTGCTACCCATTCCAAATGTTAAATTAAAACAACAACAACAACAAGCCCAAAGATCAAGAGGTCAAACAAGAGATGGGGAAGAAAGCGGTGGTGCAGGGTCAAGGGCTTTGTTCACAGCCTCACTTCTGCTCCACACACTCCTTGTCCACACACCCCTCGACCACAAACCCCATGGGACTTTACTGGGACACTAGCCACCCAGGAGTCCAAGTCAAGGCCATCCTCTGGCTTTCCGGGTCCTGGGTTGCCTTTCCAGAGTTCCCAATGCCACACCGTCTTCCCCAGAGCAGGTGCCCTAACCAGGTAGCACCCCACCTTGCTTGATGCTGTCCCCTGATTCTTGGCATATAGAGACTCCCCAGCACCGCCTCCCAGAGCATGCCCCAGAGCATGTCCCTGGCTCACCTCCACAGAAGGCTCGTCAGAATTCAGCCCCCTTCTTTCCCTCCGAGATCATGATTTCAGGCTGACGACTCATCTTCAACAGGAGCTGGGCCCTTGTTCAATGGCTCCCTTCCACCATTTCCTGCTTGGGCAGTTACTGAGAATATGGATTTCCTTCTTGATAAAACCAGGCTCTCAAGCTGAGCCCTGGTGGCGCAGTGGTTGTATGCGGGACTGCAGCCCACAGGATTGGCGGTTCAAATCTAGCAGCAGCTCTCCAGGAGCCAGGCTGGGCTTCCTACTCCCACCAGGGCAGTGACACCACAAAAACAAAACAAAAAAAGAAAAAAGAAAAGAAAGTGGAACACATTGAGTCTAGGCTGAAGCTGCAGAAAACTCTTGGTGTGGAAACTATTGCTGGAAATAGAGAAGAAAGAGTGGAGGGGCATCTTGGTCAGATTGCATGGTATCCCAAGGTTGTTTCCTATATAGACCCCTTTATTCAACCTGAGCTAGGGCAAAGATAGGCCAAGTCCAGACCTCTGGATGCGGCCACGATGGGGTCCGATTCACGTTGTTTCTGCCAAGCTGCGTCTGGGATTCTGTGGCCACAAGGAAGATGAACATTCATTGAATAGAGGGAGCTTTATTGATACAATTGGGGTGCTTTGCTTTCACAATATGGTCCAGGGCTGACGGAACACCGAATGAGATGACAGTGAACTTTAAGTCTTTATCTTGCACCACAAATCTCAAAATAAGTTGATAAAGTGCCCTCGAAAATCATGTGAAAGAGAAACTCGGTAGGCACAAAAAGCCTGTGATGTATTTGGGGATTGTGTTTGACAGCACGCCTGATAGACGACATACTAATTAGCTGTCTGAAATGGCCAGTCATCAGAAAATCCGCAAAAGAAAAATTGAAGTGACAGAGGTCCTTCTAGGGTCTTTGCTTTCTTATTTTCTTTTAAAGGGCAAAAAATCTGCCAACCTCAGTCCTGACATTCTTGTTTTTTAAATTATTTTATTGGGGACTGAGCCCCGGTGGCATAAGTAGTTGAGTGCGGAACTGCAGCCCTCGGGCTTGGCAGTTCAAATCCAGCGGCAGCTCTCAGGAGTGCCACTGGGTAGTGCCCACGACCACCAGAGGCAGTGATGCCTACAAAAACAAAACAAAACAAAAAATTATTTTATTGGGGGCTCATACAACCCTTATCATACCCATCCATATACCCATTGTGTCACACACATTTACACATTTGTTTTTTGGGTTTTTGGGGGCAGCACATTTGCACATTTGTTTTTTGGGTTTTTTGGGGGGGCATCACTGCCCTCTGGTGGGAGTGGAAGGCCCAGCCTTGGTGCTGGAGAGCTGCTACTGCTGCTGGATTTGAATGACTAAGCCAGTGGGGCGCAGTCCCGCACTCAATCACTACACTACCGGGGCTCAGCCCGTTTTTTGGATTTTTTTTAGAGTATCTTTATTACTTTTTGTTGTTTTCTTTTTTCTTTCTATTTTTTAATGCTTTTTTTGGGGGGGCTTTTCTCTTATCATAATCCATACATTCATCCTGTGTGTCAAGCACCTTTGCCCATATGCCACCTTCATGTTCAAAGCATTCTCTTCCTACTTGAATTTATACATTTGTCACCATCATTATTTTTAAAATGCTTTCTTTTTACTTGAGCCCTTGGTATCAACGTCTCATTTCCCCCCTCCCTCTCTCATGAGCCCTTGATAATTTATATATATATTTTTTCATGTCTTCCACTGATCAGTGGCTTAAAAACTGGATTGTGATAAGTTGGGCATACTGAGGTGCTGCCCTCTAGATTGTGATAATTCTGCCACTTTGGCTGGGAACCCTGGAGAAGGAAAACCATTCTGAAGGGCATGGATAAAAAAAGTCTTTTGATGAGGGGTGGTAGAGCAGGGGAAAGCAGGGAGAGGAAGGAATGAGAAGCCGAAATTAAGGGCTCAAGTAAAAAGGAAAGATTTGGAGAATGATGACAACAGCAGGGAGGTGAAGGGGCCTGGCATTGTGTATGTAGGTATGTTTTGTGATAAGTGATGTACAAGGCCTTAATAAAATGATTTTTTTTGGGGGGGGCATCTCTGCTCTCCGGTGGTGGGAGTAGGAGGCCCAGCCCCACTGCTGGAATTGAACCTCCATCCCAGTGGGCCACAGTCCCGCGCACAACCACTACACCACCGGGGCTCAGCCCAATAAAATGATTTTTAAAAATATTCTCAACTAAAAAAAAAAAAATCTTTTGAATGTACGTGCGGACCATTCGCTTAACATGTGCAGTCAGTACTCTCTTGCTGAGAATGAATCACGTGACACTCTTTGGAAGGTTGCGATGATGTTGTCTTTCTTTTCTGCTTCCACGCACTGGTGGGATGTGTCAATGGGCCAGATTGGAGTGTCGGTGAAAACGCTATCAACCACACACTGGAGTTTTCTTCATGTGGCAGGTAAGCCAGGTCAAGGGAAGTCTGAGACCTGGGCCACAGCTAGTGAAGCTCTTTCTGACCCACAGGAAAATCTGGAAACAGGAGGAGGGAGGCCCTTTGCTTGCTGTCTGTGATTCCCCTTCTCTGAGCTACCTGTTTTTCCTGATGTACTTCAGGAAATTACTCTTAGGCAACAGTACCTACAGGCTAGGAGCTTGCCTCTCCATCGCATGCTGACAGAGCTAGAGGCACTAAGATTTCTTTCTGCATACACAGCACAGTGGAACTCGCCATTAAAAATTTAATTTCCAAATAACATTTCAGTAGAGAGAAAAATCTGGGCTCCAAAAGAGGGTTGCAGGGGATGGGGGGCAGGCAAACCCTGCCAGGCTCACTGTGCAAGAAGCAAACATAAGGCAGTGCGTGCTTGCTCTTATTCTGAACTCCAGAGCAGATCAAGAACCATTAAGGAAGCAGCTCCCATGCTTGAGGCTGTTCAAGCCAAGGGTCTCACATCTGCTGTTGAAGAAGAGTTAAAGATATCCAGCCCAGCATTAACCACTTACAACGATGAGGGACTATCTGAAAGTGAGCTCTTCATAGAAGTACCAAAGCAATTGAGAATGTGCCTGAGAGCAGCAGAGATTGATCTGAAAGAAGCCAAAGACTGGGTAACATTAGACACTTTGACATTGATGGCGGAATGGGATTTCATTTCTCTCCCAACACTTTCACTAAGCCTGAAATTGTTTCTGACTGTATGTCTGTGGCTTTATGAAAGAGGAGATTTTCGAGGCTGAAACTTATAAAGAACTATTTATACCCTGAAATGAACAAGGCTTTCCTATCTTGAGAGTGAGTTGTTGAGAAGCATTGATTTCAGTGAAGTGATTCACAGGTTTGCAGCTTTGAAGGCCAGGAAAGGAGAGTTCTGACTTAATCAGTATGTTCACTAAGTACTGAAATGCTTATATATCTGATCTTGTTGGCTTTTTATGGTAGTGTTTAACTTCTGAATACATTTCCATATGCCTTTGCCTACAACTTCTACCTTACCAAGACTGTTACTGATTATGCAAATCCAATCTATTAATGAATCTCATGCAATGATAAAATTTAATATTAAAATGAACATGGGGGCTGAGCCCTGGTGGTGTAGTGGTTGTGCGCGGGACTGCGGCCCACTGGGACAGAGGTTCAATTCCAGCAGTGGGGCTGGCCCTCCTACTCCCATCACCCAAAAGCAGTGATTGCCCCCCTCCCCCCAAAATGAACATGGTTTGTGGATGATCTGAAATGTGACTCCCCACCTAACTCTCAATAAGAAACATTAAAAAAAATCAGCAAAATGAGCATAATTTTGATGTAGTCCTTACATACTTTTAATTAGAAGTCTATTGTTGTCTTAACTGAATCTTCACTTTAACCATATGAAATTGTGCAGACGCAAATATAGTCAGGCTATGCATTTGAGATTGTGATTTGTATTCTGTTTGTTCACATCACTGGTGTTGTCATCACACTGGCTACTATTTGGGAATTAGCACTTTAGAGTACTGTTAGCACAGACAACATGACTAAGAATTGTGTCTGATCAGATACAGGAGGACCAGGGGTGTACAGGCGACACCAGGAGTTACCTCACTGGGTGACACTTACCCTAGTGATCCCACAGTCCCTGCTTCACAGCGCTGGTGACCTGAGCTGGAGGACTCGGCTGGCTGGAAGTAAGTTGAATGGATGGGGGTTGGAAGGACAGGCCCTGGAGGATCATCTCTGAGATGATTTCTTCCCTCGAGCCTCTGGTGCTGCAGTGGATGGGTACAAGACTGGGCTCAGTGGAGACTACCTGCCAGAGGACCTCTGTGTGGCCTTTCCAGTCCAGCAGCACCAGGCAGTCAACTTCCTAGCTGGTGGCCCAGAGCTCCATGCAGAAGCCTCAGTATTTCAGTCCTAGTCACTCAGGATCACTCCTGCGGTCCTCTCTCTGGGGAAGCAGTCACAAACTTGCCAGATTCAAGAGGAGGGAACACAACGCCTCTTGGGGGCGTGGCAAGGCCTCATTGCAGACATTCATATGTGATAGGAAATATTACTCTACGTATCTTTAAAAAGCACAATCGGCCACCCTGAACAACTCCCACACCGGTCGCCATCAGATTGTTCTCACCGTGGCAGCCTGTGTGGTCAGAGCAGAAGCACACTCCGTAGGGTTTTCAGGGCTGTTTTTTAGACTGGATTGTGGGGTCTTTCTTCCAAGGCCCCTCGGTATGGACTCGAATCCTCGACCTTTCAGCTGGCAGCCGAGCATGTTCACTGTCTGCATCAGCCAGGGTCTCCCCAGTCAGTCAGAAAAAGCAAAAAGACAAAACCCAGTGCATTAAATTCTAAAATAAATCCTGTAAAGATCTTGTAAATAACACTACTAACTTGCACTTCATTTATACATGAGCTGTGGATATTAAAAACTTAATTTTTCTGGATTTAAGCACTTTAACCACAATCTTTTAAATTATGTTTTTGGCATTTATACAATTAAAAAATATACCAAGACTCCAATACAGTGAAAGTGACCCAGCCCTCTCTCAATCCCTGGCACGAGAGCCTCATTATGTATTTTTTCTTGTTACATTTTTCTACCTTGCTTCTCTAGTATACGGCAATGAGCATACATTTTCTTTCACTGTTACTTAAGCCGTAAGGCAAACTTGAGACAAATCCTGAAGAATTGAGGACGTACTAGTTAACTTAAAATCTAATCTGGATCTATAATTTGGGTTATTTCATGATTATCACTAGCTGGAGTCTAAAGTTTCCTTCGTTGACTTGGGTTGACGGGGGGAAGGGCAGGCACCTAGGGGGAATGGAAGACATAGAGCTGACTTCTAGGGGAGGTCAAGATACCTTGTGTTGTTTTGTTTTATTTGAATCAGATGGGCAGCCATCACATGCTCCAGTTCGCATAATGTTGTCTACAATTGTTTACTCCAATCAAGGTTTACTGAGAACCTACAGTGCACACAATCATGCACTGATTTAGACATGGGAGTGTCAAGATACCGAGCATGAATCCAGCCCACAAAGGGCTCACTGGACACTGTGGGAGAGAGAAAATGAATGACAGTTCTTGCAAGGAAGTAAACACAGGAGTCAATTCAGAGCAGTCTTCAACAGAGAGGGCATGGAGGAGTGGGCCATTTAATTCCAGTGGAATTAAACTCCAACACATTGGGTTGAAGGAGATGGGTAAGGAGAGGCAGAGGCAGGGTGGGTAAAGCAAATAGAGGCAGGGAGCAGTACGGTGCTTGTGGCAGTCAAGTACTCTGGTGTCAATCTGACTAAGAGTGTAGGCGTGGAGTCCAGCCTGTCAATCTGAAAATAGCCAATGAGACCTCTGTGTGAGCCTGGTTTACTCTGAGAATTCTGGGAAATCTCATGATATTTCCCCCGTGGAGATGAAAGACCATCAACTCAGTGCCTTGGAGACCTCTACTGACAAGACAAGATGGCAGCAGGCTGATAAACTCTGAATCCTGGAGAAGCTGGAGGCCAAGCCACATGGGCTTACCCTGATGGAACCAGGCCTCTGGGGCCAGAGAAGCCATGTGGCTACTCCTGCCAATGCTGAGATGCTTAGGAGGCCATGGGGAGACCCCTGCCACTGCTGAGATGCTTCTATCACCACTGGATACACCAGACTCTGCTCCCACTGGCCTGTGATTGTCCTGGCATCATTGCATGTTCTTCATGAGTCTGAAGAAGACTTTATAGTCTGGTATTGGACATATGGGCTAATACTGTACTTATGACTTTGCACTGGACTGCGTTGGGATGCTTTCTCGATGGTTCATTCCTCTTGTATATAAAAACCTCCCCATTATATACATATGCGTGTCTATGAATTTTGTTTCTCTAGTCTACCTGGACTAAGCCAGTGCTTGTGCCAGTTAGCCTCTGTGTAGTTGTCAATTGCTGTGGCATTGGCCCCTGACTGAAGATGGCCCCATGCACAAGGCAAATTACTGCCCATTCCTGTGCTGTTTCCATTATCCATTGCAGATCCAACCAAGGCGATCCCCAGATTTCCATGAGCTGATTATCTGAAGTAGGTTTCTAGGCCTTTATTTTGAGGATGTCTTAATCTATAAACTGCACTGTATGAAGTGGGTACTTTAGCCAAGAGTCCAATCTGGCCTATTGTATGGAAGACATGGCTTCATTTTCTTCTTTTTTAAATCATTTTACTTGGGGCTCGTACAACTCTTTTTTTTTTTTTTTTGGTGGGGGGGCATCACTGCCCTCAGGTGGTGGGAGTAGGAGGCCCAGCCTTTGCTCCGTGGAGCTGGAATCGAACCTCCATCCCAGTGGGCCGTAGTCCCGCGCACAACCACTACGCCACCGGGGCTCAGCCCAGGGCTCCTACAACTCTTATCGCAATCCATCCATCCATCCATTGTGTCAAGCACATTTGTGCATTTGTTGCCATCATCATTATCAAAACATTTGCTTTCTACTTGAACCTTTGGTATCCGCTCATTTTTTGGGGGCTCCCTTCACAACCCCCTCCCTCATGAACTCTTGATAATTTACAAATCATTATTATATTGTAATGTCTTACACTGTCTGATGTCTCCCTTTACCCATTTTTCTGTTTTCCATCCCCCAGAGAAGAGGTTATATGTAGATCCTTGTCATTGGTTTTCCCTTTCTACTTCACCTTCCCTCCATCCTCCCAGTATTGCCACTCTCATTATTGGTCCTGAGGGGTTCATTGGTCCTGGATTTCCTGTGTTTCCAGTTCCTATCTGTACCAGTGTACATCCTCTTGTCTAGACAGATTTGTAAGGTAGAATTGGGTTCATGATAGTGAGGGGGGGAGAGGGAAGAAGCATTAAAGAACTAGAGGAAAGTTGTATGTTTCATTGTTGCTATACTGCATCCTGACTGGCTCTCCTCCTCCCTGCGAACCTTCTGTAAGAGAATGTCCTGCAGATGGAATTTGGGTCCCCAGTCTGCACTCCCGTTCATTCACAATGATAGGATTTTTTGTTCTTTGATGCCTGATTCCTGATCCCTCTGACACCTTGTGGTCACACAGACTGGCGTGCTTCCTCCATGTGGACTTAGTTGCTTCTGAACTAGATGGCACCTTGTTTATCTTTAAGTCTTTAAGACCCCAGATGATATACATATTTTTATGTCTGGGCACCATCAGATTTCTTCACCACTTTTGCTTATGCACCCATTTGTCTTCAGCAATTGTATCAGGAAGATGAGCACACGATGATATGAATTTTTGTTCTTTGATACCTGATAGCTAATCCCCTGGACACCTTGTGATCACACGGGCTGGTGTGCTTCTTTCTTGTGGGCTTTGTTGGGAAGGCATGGATTCCACCATTGAGGCACCACTGCCACCCAGCCATGCTCCA
>PVJH01035824.1:0-19331 GCA_004026705.1 Nesogale talazaci
AAAAAAAAAAAAAACTATAGAGGGAGACCTTTACCAAAGCTCTACTGGTATTATTTATAGCTGGATACATCTAAGCAAAAGACAAAACCACATCGTCTTAAAAGTGGAAAATAGCAGCTGAGCCCCAGTAGCGTAGTGGTTGAGTGCGGGACTGCGGCCAACTGGCTTGGCGGTTCAAATCCAGCAGCAGCAAGGCTGGGCAGCTCACTCCTACCAGAGGGCAGTGATGCCTTAAAAAAAAAAAAAAAAGTGGAAAATAGCTTTATACCCTCCGAGCCATTTACTTAGGTCTGAAGCCTACAGAGAAGTAATCAAGCAGCAGCAAGAAATGGGTAAAGATGTGTTCTTAAAAAAACATATATAATACATTAAAACATAAGCATCTACGTAACATTCTGTATAGATCACAACCAATCTGACACTGGCCTCTTCCAGTTGCGCTGCTGGCTAGAAAGGCTTTGGCTTCACAGGTGTGCTTCAACAGCCCCTGCCGTAGGTTCCCCAAAGGCGTAGGATTAAACCCAGCCCACGGCCTTCAAGTAGATACCGATTCAAAGCAACCTCACAGAAGGTTTCCCCATCTTTACAGGAGCTGTTGAACCCTCAATAGCCCCCCTCCCCCAAAGACAGTGGTCCAGGATGAAAACCAAACCAACCCCCTGACCAGCACATCCTTGGCAACTCAGAGTGACCAGCCCCCACTTGTGAGACTGTCCCTGTGTCGAGGCGTAGTCAACCCCAGCAGTCTCCTGAGGATCGCCTGGTAGTTTGGAACTGCCACCCTTGAAGATGGCAGCCCAACTCATAACCATACACCACCAGGCCTCCAAGGGCCCAGGATTAGCTACTGCCAATCTTCCAAGGAGACAGAATCACAGTTGGCATGTATGAAGTCCCAGACAAGGTGACAGATATCTCGCCCTTCCTCAAGGCCTTCCTGACACAGTATTCATCTTCCCCTAAATGGAAGTCTAGTTGTGGGAAGACAAGGAGGATGCTGTTTCTCGCTAGATTTTGTTCATCTCAACTCATGACCTCAACTCACTGAACTAAACTCACCCAGTCCGTGTCACCCTCCAATGGCCCACATATTCAAATCCCTTGATGCAGCTCCTGTGCCAGCCCACCTCTCCCTGGTCTCCTTCTCTCTCAGTGGACCTCTGCTTCATGAAGCACAATTTCTTCCTCTGGTAATTAGTGCTTCTTGATAACAAGAGCCCTCGGCATGTGCTTCAAACCCACCTGTCGCTCTTTTTGGCGGGTAGATGAGGCTCTCTGCTCCTGTAGAGGATGATGGTCTCAGAATCCCCGCTTGGGCACACCAAGTCAGAATAGACTCTATTGCAGTGTTTTTTTTTTTTTTTTGGGGGGGGGTATCAGGGGTAGGGTGGGAATGGATGATGTGTGGGACATGTTAGTAGGACAATGTTGTAGGTGGAGGATAGTTCATATTTCCTTTTAATTAAAGATGGACTCATTCCAACTGTCTCAGGTAAACTTGGCAAAAGGTAATTGTGGCAGTCATCTAATCTGGTGTCAATCTGAGGATTACGAATTAAGAGTGGAGCCTAGCCTGTAGATCTGGAGACGGTCAAGGAGATCTCTGTGCAGGCATGGCTTTCTCCTGAGAATTCTGGGAAATCTGGCTGTATTTTCCCCTTAAAGGTAACAGACTCACTGCTCAGTCCCTCGGAGATGCTCTACTGACAAGACACAAGGCTGATTCCCTGTGAGACATCCTGGAAGAGAAGCCACCTGGGCTTACCTTGATGGAACTAGATCTCTGAAGCTGGAAAATCTACATAGAGACTCCTGCCAGTGCTGAGATGTTTGAGAAGCATGGAGAAGTCCCTGCCAAGGGTGAGATGCTTCTACCACCACTGGATACACAAGACTCTGCACCCACTGGCCTGTGATTTTCCTGGAGTCATTGTATGTGCCTTGTGGGTCTGAAGAGGACTTATGGATTGGAATCGGGCATATGCAATAATATCGGACTTAGGACCTTGGACTGCCCTGGGCTGGGATGGTTTCTCAGTGTTCCATTACTCTTATTTATAAATCTCTATCTTATACACATAAGAGTTTCTATGAATTTGTTTCCCTAGTCTACCCGAATGAATACATTAATATTTGGCAATCAACAAACGAAAAAATCACTTGCTGATCAAATTAATTAGCATAGGATCGAGGGGAGCTCTAGCATAAAGCTGAAGGGCTGGCAAAAGCAATCTGCTTGTTGGTTTATTCTGTTGAAAGTGCATGAGCAACTTCTACCCATGCTACTGACAGCAGGTTTAGCTGAAAGGGGACACCCTCCTTATTTGAAGGTCAGGTGGACAGCTGGTCAGTGTTCTAGAAGAAATAGCATATTAACTTTTGGCCATGTCCCTATGTTAGCATTCAATAGAGTCAGTAAGCTGTGGTCAGAAGAACAGATACGGATCTTTTCAAAATGAGACAAACAATTCAAAAGTATGTACAAAATTCAGAGATCTGTTTGTCAAGTCAAAGTTAGGAAGACAGGAGGGAGACAAAGAAAAAACCCAGTGTGCAATCACAGAATAAGAAAGCAGAATCTGGTCATATGGGGTAGGAGACACTTGCTGACTATTAGAAATGAACTTGGGAGATAGGGAACCAGTTACCTGGAAAGACTTCCAAAGTCAACCAGATTTTGGCTTCTAGTACAGCCCTCAACAACGGATCTTTGCAAAAGTGTCCAGATTATAAACTTAACGATGCTATCAAACCCAATCCTACCACACCACTGTCTCAAATCAGCAACACACCTTGAAACTTCTTGTTTTTAGTGGTTTCCATATGTTTGTGCTTCAAGAAGAATTCCATTTTCAGAAACACATCTTTGATTGCTAATCCATCATGGGGTTGCAAAGGATACAAGCGATCAATACGTTATGGATGAGAAACCAATGAACTAGACATTGTATTGCAATATTACTTGGGTTTGCTTCATCCAGTGGCTAGTTGCTATCTGCTTAAACTGTTTAAAAGAGAGACACCCATCTAGCTCACATTGGTCATAGGCATTTTGGCCAACCCTTCATTCTTCACTTTAACTTGGGAAGCTAAGCTTTGCAATGGATGTCTCCTTACTCTTCATTTGTTTGGAATTAGTCTGAAAACAACTGTTCCCAGTATGGAATCTTGATTGAGTTGAACCCAGTTTGTTAGAGAATATCTGAGTATGGTTGATATTTAAAATAACTAAATCATTACATAATTGTTTGAGTACCTTAATTTTGAACTACCAAATGTGCTCATTTTCACACAATGGGGGAAATATCAATAGGGGTGAAGCTCTGAAATACAGCACCAAATTATTTAAGGGGCAATATTTAGTCATAACACTAATCAGCACAGCTCAGAGTAGACATGAAATTTAATTTGATTTATGCAGAAAAATGAGTTCATGGGTTGTCAAATACCCCTGAAAAAAAATCTGATTTCTCTTTCAATTTCCTAGGCACCTCTCATAATCTGAGTGTTTGGCAGTCAAGTATGCACCTGAAATGTCGACTTTTTTCTTTTTTCATTACACCCTGCGCTGATGACCTAGTTGCCTGGCTATCAGGAATGGCATATAATGAAAGGTGTTGTGCATCCACTCTCTCACCAGCAGGACAATATCTGGCTCATTTTACCAGGTAAAACTGTGGAGGGTAAGGATGTTCTTCTGCTCACCAATTCCCCAAATCCAGCCCTTATTCCTCAATCTCTGCTCTGCACCCTCAGTTAATTACTGACACCCTTTCTTCTCTTCCTTCCACCCAGGTTTGCTCTTCCAGGAGGGATGCTCACACGCATTCAAAAATGCAAACACTCGTTAAGAACTTAACAGCATTTGGATCTTTAAGTTGTTTAAAACTTTTAAGTTATAGAGATGCCAAAGGCATAACTGGTTGAGGGAAGGATTTGGGGGAGGATGTACGCTTAGCAGTTGCCCTTAAAATGGTAACGAGTTAGAGATTTGTCTACTCCATCTGTGAAGAAGGCAGACAAAAATTCTGCACATCACCACTCCCTCTCCACACAGAAAACTCCCCTTGTTTCACATGACCAGAAGTCTAGTCTGTTGAATTCTTTTTATACTTGTTCCTATTTCTGCTGTGTCTTTCTAAGCAAAGGCATGGTAAAAGATAAACCACATCTACTGTATTTCACACTCAATATTCTAAAGAATTTCCATCACAGTGTCTAGATGCCATTTCAAGTGATTAACTTTATTTCACATGATAGGTGGGGCTAAATAAAGAGGGTTTTTTTTTTCCCCTAAATGACTTAGTTTCAAAAAGTTAGGTCATCCCCAGTTCATCACTGGAAAGTAAACTGTGTAAGTAAGCAAAAGAGAGTTAGAGAAACAATTGGATCGCTCATTCTAGGATTCCTTCAGAAGACGTACAGTGGTTTAATGCCTCCATTCACTTGCTAATTTTAGAAGATAACACTTCAGTGCAATAATTGAAAAGAGCTTATAGTGTGTGTATGAAGAAACAAAACACTATGTCGCTGTCAAGTAAGTTTTGCTTTATAATCTTCAAATGGAGCTTATCAGTGATTTATGAAACTCAGTTGTTCAGAGTCTTGCTAGTAACCAAGAATTTTGGTAGCTTCTTATTATTCTTTTCCTTAGGCATCACTGCCCTGGTGGTGGGAGTAGAAGGCTCTTATTATTCTTAATATACAAAATAAACTGGATATTGTGTGTCTAAAAATAATTCAAATCCAATCACTTCTATTGTAATAAAGAACAGAAAACAATATATAAAAACATTGTGAAAACTACTACAGCATCATTTTTAAAATTTCATTAAAAAATGCTGACTTCTGATCAAAGCTTATATTTATTGTAGCAATGTTTTTTCATCCAGCAATATAACTATGCGATTATAGGCTTTTCTTTAATACCACTTAAGATCAATGGCTTGCATATAATTTTCATTTGTGACATAAAAAGCAATAGCTTTTTAGTTGATTGCTCTTTTATTTTTAGAGCTTTACAAATACCTAGAATGTTGCCTGAGGCATTGAACACATTGCCAAATATTTAACGTGGGGGAAAAAGTTTTCAAACCCACACTTGGATAAAAGATCTATCATTATCTGAACGTCCCCCCCCACGAAATCCTACCTCCCCAAATCACCATACAAATACTCTTCCCTTAGGATACTCTGCAACTCCCCGAAACTAAGGGATAACAAATCTACCCTTAAAATCTCAATCCACCAAAAGAGTTAGATACCTTGAATTTTCTGCATGTCAATTTTTATTTTCAGCACGTTCATTTCCCAAGTGACTCTGGATCTCAATAAATCCTAAGTATTTGAGAAATTCATTTAAGTATTCATGTTAAATTTCAAATTTAGACTCATTGAACTGCACTGATCTCTCATGAAATAGTTAAGGGGGGCAAAAAAAAGTTAAGAAAGTACCCCAAATATGAAAAAGGGAGATTGAAGAAATGTACTTCACTATTTAAATGCTTGATCATGATTGATATGAAGTCGACATAATCGGAAGAATATTTTATAAAATGAAGGAGTGAGGGTAGATTTGCAGAGAATGCAAACCACATTACATTTTAATATTTTCACCATGAAAATTGCCTCAGCAAGTAGGAACTGCAAACTGGCATTTTGGTAGGCTTCATGCTTCCTTAAATTGCCAATTGACAGTGAAATGAAGTCATTAGCTCTGCTGCTTGCGAAGATTCTGAGGAATTTGTTGAGGCATTTACATTTTGGGTCGGATCACTGTGCAAATAAATACCTGAGAGTATTCCATGTGCTACCATGACAGCATGACAGCGTCTGGCATTAAGAGGAAGTTACTCAAAGAGGTAAAAGCTGCAGATAGTTCAAATGTAAAATATCCATTACGTGAATAAGGGCCACTTAAAATATACACATTAGTGTAACATTTTTATGGGTGGAAGCAAATAGAACTTGCAACACAGCACACTATTCTAAAGATAAAGAAATGACTTAGAAATTGAAAGCATTGCCCACATGAAGATTTTGAGTGTCCTATAGACAATCGGTAATGCTGAAAGGCAATCAGTATGGTCGAATGTATTATAAAGTGATCCTTCTATCATGGACTTTTCTGAATGTCTGGCCCCAAAGTCACTGTGAAGGTGACTTCTACTATCTCTTTCGAAGAGACATCAGAGCTCCACTTAAACTTGTGCTTGTCATGGAAAAACACTAGACAGATATTTTCTTTGACATGGCAATCCTATCAAACAGTGCTAGTGTTCGAATTGTAGATTGCTCAACAACATGGAACATGGGAAGTGCTGACATGGGCCTCATGAAGAGAAACTAGTAAGTTTCTCTTACTAGTTTTAACAATGCCTTGTAATGATTTTTTTTTTAAAGGTAGGCCTACATAACTCCTCAGCCGCAGACAACACTAGATGACAGAGTGGTTGAAGCACTACCAGGATACAACGTTGTTCACCTTCTATTTCCCAAGGAAGGGGTCCTTGAAGAAAGAGAAAGTGACTTATTTTAAACTGCACTTAACCTTTCATTTGACTGCTATAGAATATTTTAAATCTAAATGGCTTTTGTGTAATTCCCCCCCCCATAATTAAAAGAGGTCCAGAGCATAAAAGGCTAACTGCCCCCCTCAAAAAAAAGAGAAAAGATAGTTGTTTCTATCCAAGAAAGAAGATAAACAGGGGATTTACAAACAAGGCTCATCTACAAGTTTCATCTATTGCAAAATGACCAATGTCTCCTCCAGGCAAGGAGTACTCTGGATATATAAATCTTCTGTAACTCTTTTAATGTGTTTTAGGAAGAAAAGATGGGATGCTATTTGTGAACTAGGCCTTGTGACATGTTGATATTTGGGGTCCTTAATTTTGTGGACCCAGGGGCTTCGAGGCGGGAATCCGAAATTTCATTTTAGTACTTCATCAAAGACACCCAGGGGATAGAAAACCTTCACTCACCACGTGAGAGCTTAGTCAGAGAGCTTTCTCTTAAGGAAAGACACATTCATTCTGGGGGCAATTTGAAACCTGTATTTCTACCCAATTTTTCCATTAGAAGAATAAAACAAATCTGTTTGGTCGTTTGAGGAAACCTTGTGTTGATAAACAGGGTTTTTTTTTTTTCCTTACAAAAATCTGTAGTATAAGACAGTGGATTACAACAGAGGATCAGCTGTTCAAAGTACCCTAATGCTATTACCAAATTTCGAGGTCAGTTCATAATGCAGAAGTAATCAAATCCCCCCCACAGAACCTAGGTTAGGCATCGCTCTTCAGGAGTCGCCCAGTGACCAGGATTCCTGGGGAATACCCGGGGAGCCAAATTTGGGTGGCGTTCAGGGTGAATCCATGGTCGGGGTGATCAGAGCGCTCTGTGGAGGGTGACACGCACGAGTTGTGTCCTGGAGAGCCGGTGGGGCACTTGCTTCCCAGCACTGGCCCTGGCGCCCCAGGCTTTTGAGTATGGGGCGTCGAGGGGATCCCAAATCCGACTAAAGGCTCCCCACCAGCTCGATGAGAGACACTCTCGCTACTTGCTGGTCCCGGGGAAAGCAGGAAGGCCTGGGGCGAGGAGCGACCCCGGGAGCCGGGGGCAGTCACAGCTCTAGGCGCAGCTAGCAGCGACACCCGACGGCGAGGGGCCGGGCCGGAGACATCGTCGGCGCTGCGGACCGCGCTCGGTGGGAGCCCTCCAGGCGTCCCCCGCAGCAAGCTCGGCGTTGCGGGTGCAGCGGGCGGGGCGGCGGAGCTGGGTCTCCCCGAACCAAGGGGCTCCTCTGGCGTGCGGCCCAGACCCTCGCTTGAATGCAAGGGCACGGTCAAGTACAAGGGCCTGTGGGGGCGGCGAATACAATTCGCCCAGGGCGCGCTTCGGGGAGGCACTTGAATGGACATGACCTTCGACGGGAACCAGCCCTCCAGGGCGGCGGGTGGAATGACCCCACTCCGTTTCTGGGTGCCCAGGAGCTCCTCTTTGAACCCCCAAAGAGCGTGCAGACTGAGACCCAGTGTCGCCGGGAACCCCCCTCTGCCCAGGCGCTGCGAGCGTCCCCGGGGCGGGCACCAGCCTCCTCCTGGCCCGCCCGGGGCTCTAGCCGCGACAGTGCTGGTGGAGGAGCCCTCGCCTGTCCAGGCCGGAACCCGAGCCCACGGTCCGCGCTCCCTCCGGGAAAGGTCCCTCCCCGGGCGCCCCGCCCGACCTCCCCGGCCCCGCTCTCCCCATCCCCACTCCCCCACGCCCGGCTGCGCGAAGTCTTTTCCGGGTTCTTGCTTCGACACTTCGGGACCCGCGCCCACCGTGCACCTTGGACGGAACTGGCGGGTCCGGATGCCCACCGGGCGGTGCCGAGTCCCGGGCGGGGTGGCCTCTCCAGAATGTCCCAGACATTCCCAGAATGTCCAGGCGCCTCAGCCCGGCCTGGGCGCCCGTCTCGCCGGGAAAGGCCCGCGAAGTCCCGGGCCCAAGGCGCCCGCCGCCCGCCCGGCCTCCCCGTTGGTGCCACCCAAGCTCCGGGCGCCCGAGCCCGGCCCGCAAACCCAACCCAACCGACAGCGGCGGAAAGAAAAGCGAATATGGCGCTGCAGAAAATGGAGCCTGCGCTGCGCGGGCGTCGGGCCAGCGTCCCCCGCAGCCCCAGCCTTTAGCGCTCCCTCCCCTGCCCTCGATCGGGTGGTCTCCACCTCGCCGCCCCCTTAGCGCGTCTTCTCCAGCGCTCTCTTCGGCCAGCCCCGTCCCTTCTCGGTCCCCTCTGCCCCTTTCTCCATTTTGTGTCGCCGGCTGGCCTCCGCTCCGTTTCCCTTTCGGCTGGCTTTCCTTTGTAGGCGGAGCGGGGCGGACCTCCGGGCGAGGCTCGGCGGCGGGTTCGTTGGGCGGAGACAGGTTTGGTTTTCGAACCCGCGACCCTCCGACCTTCTCCGCTGCGCCGGCCTGCCCGCCCCGCGGCCCCTGGGACGTCGCCTTCCCAGGTCCCCTGCGGGCGGGCCACGTTCCCGCTGCCCAGACCTCGGAGAGGCGCAGATTCGGCGAAGTCCCGGAAGCCTGGGAAACTTCACACTGCACTATTGCGGAGGGGGTGGGGGTGGGGGTGGGTAGACAGGGCGCACAGTTTGGGGGAGATGTGAACCAGCTTCAAGTCCCCCAGGAGCTCCCAGGGTCGACTTTAAGGACGCGGAGTCAAGAAGACAGCAGTCGTCAATCCTTTATCATGCATTCATCTTTGGGCGTTGCTTGACCTACGGCTAAGGAATAAGAAGTGCTGTTTTTAAGGCGAAACTTTTGTTTTTCATTACAGTTTCTTTGACGTAATTGACTCTGATCCTTTTCCAAAGACCCCGGTGTCTTTGAATAAGTAACGGCCCCAAATTGTGGTTTTCCCGCGTCCTTAGGTGCACAACAGTTTTAGAGGTGCAGGGTCTCTAAGCACTGTTCAGTGAAACAATGAGAAATAGGTTGCTCCATCCGAGAGAAAACAGAGGATGTCTTTTGTTTGTTTGTTTGTGCTGAAGCTTGGCCGGAGAGATTCAGGTTTGGGGCCCGGGCAGAAATGTGCCTCTGTTCAAATGAAGTAGTACAAAACTTCATTTTGTAACCTGAGCGCCTCTTTCAGCGATGCTAAAAGGATTAGCGCGTCATTTTTAAAAAATAAAATGCTCCCCGGCTAACATGACAAAAAACCAACAACAGCTATTGTTAACTTTATTCACAGTTTTCAGCGTGTACTCCAGTGGTCTGGCTAATGAGTGAACGAGCACATTCATCCCTTCTGTGACTCATGCCCTGGTATTTTCTGACCAGACAGGATTTTGGTAAAAAAGAATCTCTTTCTTTTTCTTCTTCTTCTCTTTAATATGTCACAGGAGTCATCTTTAAAGACATCTTAGAATGTTTCTATTTAAAGATTTCCTACGTTTTTATTGAATGTTTCTATTGATGTTGTGTTGTCGATTGTGTTTTTGTTTGTATTTATTGATGCTGATGTGTCTAGACACATCGCATTTATTTAGATAATTTCTACAGGTCTTGGCAGAAACTCATGCCACTAGGCCTTATTAAGATCCTTGTTGGCACCTGGAACATCTGCTGCTGAAATTTTAGTCTTGTCCATGTTTGCCTCAGCATTTGTGACCCCCAATAGCCGACTTATAAAAGTCTTCTTCAGATGGGCTGAAAACGTGTTTTAAAGCCAGGTTCCTGTTTCTTTGTTATGCATTTCTCCTGGTGAATGAGCAAGTAAAATGACTAACTGGATGGATTGTTCGGGTTTTTTTTTTTCTTTCCCAAATTAGCTGTCTAAACGGGAGCAAAGGTAGGGAAGCTTGTAGCACAGTTCAGTCTCATTGTCCTGATGCAGTCCTTATACTGAATGAATCCCATGAGGGTATGATTCCTTACTCAGAAGAGACCAGAGCATGCAAACCTCAGATAATTTGAGAAGGGCGATTTTCTAGGGGATAGAGTCTGAACTAAAGCATAATTTCTTTTTCAGAAAAAAATAGTTGGTACAGTGGTGAGCATAGCTGCCTTCCAGAAAAAAAAAAAAAGTTTTGAGGATCAGTGATAGCCCACATTGAAACTGTATATTGATGTCATAGATATGAATCGAGCGGCTATTTGTGAGGAGTTTATAGACTCGGGAGTCATCCATTCCTTTTACCTCCTCTTCTTTCATTAAAAAAAAAATGCATCTGTATGGGAAAATTTTTTAAATTATGTCTCTACCTTGCTCCGTCCACAGATTAAATTTCAGAGTACTTAAAAACCTCAATAAGAAAAAACAACTTTAAAAATATTAAGAGTATTAATATAAGAAATATAGGGCTGAGCCCCGGTGGCGTAGTGGTTGTGCACGGGACTGCAGCCCACTGGGATGGAGGTTCAATTCCCGCTCACAGGAGCAAAGGCTGGGCCTCCTACTCCCACCACCAGGGCAGTGATGCCTAAAAAAAAAAGAAAGAAAGAAACATATTGGGCTGAGCCCCGGTGGCGTAGTGGTTGTGCGCGGGACTGCGGCCCACTGGGATGGAGGTTCAATTCCAGCAGTGGGGCTGGGCCTCCTACTCCCACCACCTAAGGGCAATGATGCCTAAAAAAAAAGAAACATATTAATAAAAGAAATATAAGAGTAGATCTTTATGCCCTTGGTGTAGGAAGGACTTCTTGATACAAAAAGTCATAAGCTATAGAGGAAATTGAAAATAGTGGATGAAATGTAAATGACAACTTTTGCTTATGTGTGAAAACACAGGTTACAGGAGAATCCAGGAGATATTTTCAAGGCATGTACTGACAAAGCCTTGATGTTTAGAATGTAAAAAAAGGACTCAAGGGCTGAGCTCTGGTGGCATAGTGGTTGAGTGCGGGACTGCGGCCCACTGGCTTGGTGGTTCAAATCCAGCAGCAGCAGCTCTCCAGGAGTAAGGCTGGGCTTCCCACTCCCACCAGAGGGCAGTGATTCCCCCCCAAAAAAAACCCCAAAACAAGAATGACTGACAAGTAAGAGAGGTGGGGGTTACGGATCTGTATAGAGGAAGTAAAAGTATAGGATCATGACATGAAGGATAATATAAATTTCAACTTCCAAAAAGGAACTTCTTCCTGGAGGGCAGGAAAGTGGGAAGGAAGTGGGAAGAGAAGGAAGCTCTTTAGAGAAGACCATGGGCATCTCTGGCAAGTTCCACCACCTCCTGTCCCTTTTACTTTTCGACATGCTCGTTAGAACTTATTTTTAAATTTCTAATAGCAAGTTTGAGTACCCAAATCAAAGACGACAGCACATTCCCCTCCCCCCAGTCACCATTATAAATTGGTGTCCCATGTAAGATGGTAAAAGCAGTACCATTTCCCAGTGTTTCTCATATACAATGAGTGTTATGTTCACAGTAGAAGTGTCCCTAGTGTGGTGTCCCCAAGGTCGGTTTGTATGTATTTTGAGCAGATTTTAATGACAGGAGCCCTGGTGCTGTAGTGGTTGTGATTAGGACTGCTTAACGACAAAGGTCGGCTGTTCAAAACCACCAGCTGCTCCCCGGGTGAAAGATGGTGCTTTCTATTCTCTTAAAGAATAGCAATCTTGGGCTGAGCCCCGGTGGTGTAGTGGTTGTGCGTGGAACTGCGGCCCACTGGGTTGGAGGTTCAAATCCAGCAGCAAGGCTAGGCCTCCTACTCTTACCACCAGAGGGCTGTGATGTCCAAAAAAAAAGGAAGTGAAGAATTACAATCTCAGAAACTTTACAGGGACAGTTCTGCCCTGTCTTGTAGGTCACTGTCACACAATGTGCTAGAGTCCCTCTGCGGCAGTCATGTGCTTATGTTAATTTCATGATTGAAATGTAGGGGTGGAGTCTGGCCTGTTAATCTGGAGAAAGCCATTGAGTAGCCCATGAAGCCTCTATATGGGCATGGCTTTCACCTGAGACTCCTGGAAAATCTCACGATATTTCCCTCGTGAAGATGAGAAGCTATCTTCCCCAATTGTTGGGAGTTAGTTTCAGAGATGATTAATCACAGGCAACACAGAATGGCAGCGTCTGGGAGGCTGGAGTAGCTGGTGGAGAGACCATACAGCTTTGCCCTGATGGAGCCAGACCTCTGAAGCTGGGGCAGGCACATGGAGACCTCTTCCAGCGATGAGTTGCTTCTGCCATCACGGGATGCTGTTGATGGACCCTGAGCCCTGGAAACGAGGAGACGTGGGGAGACCCCTGTCAGTGCCGGGACTCTACTCCCACTGACCTGTGACTTCTTGAGTCAGAAGGAGACTTTATGGACTGATTTCGGGCATATGGGTTAATATCGGATTTGTGACTTTGAGCTGGACTGGGCTGGGATGTTTTCTCAATGTCCTGTTCCCTCTGAATATAAACCCATTTCTTATATCTATATGCGTGGCTTTGAAATTTGTTCCTCTAGTCTACCCGGACTAACACACCCTCCCTATGATTTTTTTTGGAAGTAGTTTACCATGCATGTCTTGCTGGCAACTCTGGGTGGATTTGCCCCTATAAACTTCAGCTACCAACTGGTCACTTTAACGACATGCACCACGCTTGGGCTCCTCACTGGCATCAGGTAGCCCTATAACCTCGTTCTATTTGCATTTCTACTGCTAACCAATGCCTTTACACAGATACTTAAATTGGTACTGTATGTACTGTGTTCATCGATAGGAACTATATGTAATATGTGCTTTTCTCTGTGTGTCAGTAGGATACCAAAGACTACGCAGTTAATACTGAGATTTTTTTTTCTTATAGGACAAGAAGTCTGTAGGCGAACAGTTGTTGTCTCATTTTTCGTGGGTGTGTCGGGCAGGGCTCTCTTAGAGAAATAAAACCAGGACACTAGTAATTCTCTTTAAATATTTATATAGAAAGAAGAGTATATAAGATAAGAAGAAACAGTTAACTATCTATAAAGCAGTACAAATGCTCAGTGCAACTCACTTGCGTGAGACAGCTAGAAGACTGGCATTCCTTGGAGTCTTGAGGGCCGCTGTAGAGCAATCCAGGCTCTCTGGTCACAGGCAGCGAACAGCAGAGCAGGTCACCAACAGTCAGCCAGATGACAGAGTCCGACAGTCCCCAGCTCAAGAGATGTATATCCCAGGAGGGTGGCGAAGCAGGGCTTGAAGGAATTGCAACTCACAGCTCCACAGTCCACGATTAGGTGTCCCACAGGTAGTGTTGCTTGGAAGTCGAGGCACAAGACGAACCAGGCAGCCTGCTGGTCCGAAGATCTGAAAGCAAGAGAGCAAGGGCGGAGCTTGCCAAGCCTTTTCTATTTCCGCCCTTCAATTGATCGAGTGTGTTCATTGGCTGTGTTGCCACAACAGACCTACCTATCGTCTTTGGCCATGTTGGCACCACAAGCTTACCTATCACAGTGGATCAGTGGTAACAGGGTTCTGAGCCAGGGTGCCCACGACTCATTTGAACTTCAACTCCTCCTTGCAAGAAGGCTGTCACCTGCCAGGCATCCTGTTCTCACAGATATGTTTCTCCACAGGCACCTTACTCCCACTAAGACTAGAATCCTTTCTGCTTAGCATTTCCTTGGCCACACTAGGACAGCTTATCACCCCCAGGCCAGGGGTCCACCTTCCCAGAGCAAGGAGAATCTGCTCAGGGCCAGGGTTCTGTCCGCCACGATGAGATGAGGGAATGACACAAGCCACATCCCTTACTTTATTCCTCCACAGACATGCACTGATTTGTTCCTCTCACTCTCTTGAAATAGCCACCGAGAGCCAGGATGGCCACAAGTATGCAAATGTGGCCTGCATACCATTGGCATATGTATTGATCATGATGGGAGTTGTATGAGCCCCCAATAAAATGATTTATTAAAAAAGAAAGAACAAAATAACCTTAGCTAAGGTCTTCAAGGACCTTTGAACTTTTTTCATCAAATTATCCCCAAATCCCACCGAGGTCTTTCCATCTGTAAGTGGGCTTAGAGAGTCTTTTCTGTTTGTTGCTTTTTGAGAAGAATTTGTTGGTCCATGGTCCAAGTCCATTTCCACTTTCTCTCTCTCTGTTTTTTTTAAAGCCACCCAGACCACTTTCATCAGTTTAAGAAATAAGGAATTTGGAGGGATTTTTGTTTTGTTTTCCAAGAAACACACAAGGTATTTACAGTCCGTCTTAAGAAATGGAATGGACAACAATATCCTGTTAGACCCTCCGTATCTTTGGTTCATTTTCTGTAGAGCCTTTCCCAAGGGAGCAGACAGCTTCCTTTTTCTCCCAGTGAATCCCTGGGGGATTTGAAATTAGCAATCTTGTGGCCAGCTGTCCAGAGTGTAACCAAGTAGACAATGCTCATTTTCCAATGTACTTCATCTCTCTGTGGAGCCTCACAAAACACTTTTTTTTTTTGGTGGGGGGCAACACTGCCCTCTGGTGTTCGTAGAAGCTACCCAGCCTTGCTCCTGGAGAGCTGCTGCTGGATTTGAACCACCAAGCCCATTGCACCACAGTCCCGCGCTCAACCACTTACACCACCGGGGCTCAGTTCCAAAACACTTTCTTTTTTTTTAATATACATTCATTCCTTAACTAGATGACTCACTCGTCCCTCAGCATTGTATTAGGTGAAGACCTTAGAAATGAACTAGACCTTGTCCTGGCCCTCTGGAAGTTTATAATCTAGTCAGAATGACAGGTAAATAAATAAGGAGGCAAGAATATCATAGCTGCTGCGATAGAAAGAATTATGAATGGGATTCAGTGGGACCCAACAAAAATATTGGTCCTTTACGTAACTTCAGTGCTAGGCCTCTTTTCAAGGCGGGGATGGGAGTGAGGGTGGGGGGAGAGGGGTGCCACCGTTAGCAAAATCGATCTCATTGCTGCCCACACTAGACAAATAGAGGGCTAATAGGGAGCTAAATAGGAACTGAGGGACCTAGGTGTCCCAGTGGCCTATGCAGTAAGCTGCCAACCAGGAAATAGCATCAACCCCATCAGCACCTCTGAGGGAGAAAGATGAGGCTCTCTGGGCCCCAAAAGATGTACAGTTTCACGTAACACTTAACCACCCTGCCTCCAGGACCCACGATCCAGGACTGACCAGAACAAAAATTACAAAATGGAACTTTAGTCCATTCATGGATTGAGTTACAAATATGCAAAAAGATGAGGCCTTTGAAGTAATTTTGCCTTAAGGTCAAAATGGCTTTATGATGGAAGATTTAGAGTTTCTACTAAACTCTCTAGAGTATCCAGGTTTTTAAACTTTTTTATTTTGTGGGCCTCACTGCCTTCTGGTGGTTGTGGGAGCTACCCAACGCTGCTCCTGAGAGCCGCCACTGATTTGAACCGCCAAGCCTGCGGGCCGAGGTCTCACACTCAAACTCTTATACTACCAGGGCTCAGCCTAAGTATCCAGAATTTTAATAGCAGAGCCTCCAGTTTATGTTGTTTCTGTTCAATAGAGCGGAAAAAAATGAAGAGCGGAAACCCGGGGCGCAAATAGAAAGAAAATGTTTTGAGAATGATGATGGCTACGAATGTGCAAATGTGCTTGACGCAATGGATGAAGGCATGGAATGTAATAAGAGTGGCATGAGCCGCCAATAAAAGAATTTTTAAAAAGAAAAAAAAAGATGTACCGTTTCAGAAATACCAAAGGGCGATTGTACTCTGTCCTATAGGGTGAGTGGACTGGGTATGCACGGATGGGACTGCAGAGGGCTTGACTGGAGACGGGGAGGGGCTATGTTGCATGCCTTAGCCTAACACGAATTCCAAAGAATAGTCCACCATTTTTTCTTTAAATAATGTGACTCCCTTCCTTTCCTGTCCAGGCTCAGGATGAGGCCGTTGCCGCCGCGATGTTGATGCCCCAGAAGAACCCGATCGCTATCTATGAACTCCTTTTCAAGGAGGGATGATGCCACCAAGAAGGCTGTCCACATGCCCAAACACCCCAAACTGGCGGACAAGAACGTGCCCAACCTTAACATCATGAAGGCCATGCAGTCTCTCAGGGCACGAGGCTAGATGAAGGAGCAGTTCACCCGGAGACATTTCTACTGGTACCTGACCAACAGGGGATTCAGTACCTCCGGCATGACCTTCACCTGCCCCCTGAGATGGGGCCTGCCACCGTGCACCGCAGTCACCCTGAGACTGGCAGGCCATAAACTCCAAGGTCTGGAGGGTGAGCGACCAGCCAGACTGACCAGTGGAGAGGCCGACAGAGACACTTATCCACGGAGCGTCAGGCCCCTTGAAAGGGTGCTGACCAGAAAGCCGAGGCTGGGGCTAAGTCATCATTGGAATTTCAGTTTGGAGGCGGATTTGGCTGTGGATGTACCCGGTGAGCCGCCTCAGTAAAGTCGGAGGGGTTGCTTTTGTGTTGAATAAACCTGAAACCAGAAAAGAAAGAAAAAATAATACAACTCATCTAGGAAAGGGCTTCCAGAATTTCACGTAAAATGGAATGAAGAGGTTAAAAAAAAAGAAAAGGTAATGGAATTCCCGCCCCCCCCCACTCCCCAAACTTTTAATAGGCTTCATAAGATCCAACTCACACAGAATTCATGGGGTACCCCAACTCTGGAGGGAATTGAGGGGCAGAAGGTCTCCCTTGCAGGTCTCCCCAAAGTGAATCACATCTCTGTTCTCCTGGGTGTCAGGGTTGGCCCCCTCAGCCAAACATATGGATGAAGAAGCCAGAAAATGTGCTGTCTGTAGGTTTGTATTGGGGGAGAAGGAATTTTTTCATTAAATTGTGTGTGCGCGTGTGCTGAAATACACATATCAAAAAAGTTTGTCAACCTAACCCCTTGTAAGAGTACCAGTGAGGATCGTGAATTACATTCATCATGTTGTGTTATCATTGTCCCTAGATGGATCAGCAATGAAGGGAGGTGACATTCAACCAGCCGCTTCGGGCCATGGACTCTCTCTGTCCTAGAAACATAGCCCAATGTATCCGTAACCTGGTGGAGAAGGCTCCGGGGACAGTAAAGGTAAACACAGCTGTGACTTATTCGAAGCCTCAGTTGGCCACATTTTGGCACTCTGCCAGGGTGGAGCTGGTTCCTCCCACCCCTGCTGAGATCCCTGCAGCTGTTCAAAGCCTGAAAAAAAATAGTCCATGGTGCTAAGACCAGTCCCTTCCAAGGAAGCTCTGCTGAATGGCTTGGTGGTACCTGAAGTGTGGAAGCGGTTTGATATTGCGGAGATCATAGGCAAACAAGGCCTCCTTGGCTGTGATGTTGGAAGACCAGTCTTTCACATCTGATTGTATCTGGTTTGCTATTTGAGTTTCCTTGGACCAGGTGAATAAATAAATAAATAAATAAATAAAATGAATGGGGCAAGATGTCATATAACTGAAAGAGAAATTCTAATTCTCTAAGTAGTTCCCAAACACCCAAATAGTAAATGTTTGTTTAGAAGTGTCGATTCATCAGCTGCATTTATTGTGGACCGGAACCAGGCAGCTAGATGTCAATCAGGAAAAAAAAGAAATAAAAATCTGTTGAATCCAGAAGAACAGAGCTTTATGGTAACAATACAGAAAACAAAAGCCTTCAACTGCTCATGGCCACACCAGCTACTGTGACTGATGTGTTAATCGCACATTCAAGACTGGGGGAGTCGTTTATGGAATTCTTCACATTCACTGAGCCTTGGGAAAGATGTCGGTTTAAAATGTGCAGATAGATGCTCTCAACACACTTGGATATGTCAACCTCCCAACATTCTTCATACTGTCAGCATTTTCATACGCCCTCCGCGGGGGAAGCCACGTTCAAGACCTTTTATTACTAAAATAGCCAGAGATGTCTTATCTGTCACTGGACGCATGCTTAAGAGAAAATACTCTTCATCGAAGGCTGCCATTTGAAGTCTGTCATCCCGCCCTCTCCCCCACCTCGGCAGTGTCCCATGCTCAAAGACCCTAAGTAGCACAGAGTGAAGACACAATTCTACAGAGAACCAGCCCTGCCAGGTATCAAAGGCGCGCTTAGGTGAGAAGGGCTGTTTTCATGTTTACGTTTTAAGAAAAACTACGCTAACGGCTCGCGTGTTCAATGCAATCCAGGAAGACGCGGATAAATGTCCCCAGCAGAAGGGACATTTTGGAGGTCGTCAGTGACTTACTGAGCTTCCTTTTCCTACAGTGAAGGGAGGCAGAATCCTGAGGAACTCAAGGAGGAGCAAGGAAGACACACATGTAACCAAAGCATTACAAGGTCGTGAGATAAGAGACCCGACTGAGAGTGGGCTGAGGCTCCCCTGCCTTCAGCAGTGGAGGCCGGTTCTTATCAGCACCTGCCACTTCAGGCTGCTCGTGGAGGTCAGGGGACCTGGGCTAGCTCCATCCAGCCCCTTCTCCTCTGCCAGCTTGCTCTTCCAGGACTCTAACCTGCAACTTGATGTCTGGAACAGAAGCAAAACAACAAGAACAGAAGACTGAGGAGATGAAGCCTGAAGATGGTGCTAAGTACGCCATTCCAACCACAGTCCTGGCGGCGATCTCCCTAGACAACCAGCACCCCTGGGAAGCCGTGTCGCGGTCGAGCTTCTGTAGTTATTGGAAACGTGGGGAAGACTTGGAAGGAGCTGAAGAAAGTAAAGAAGCACATTTAGTCCTGACTTCAATGACATTGGAAGTCTGACATTTTATTTATTTTTATTTTGGTACAGGGTTATGTTTTTTGTTTGTTGTTGGCTTTCAATTCTGAGATCCACTCCACAGTTTATTGTTTTTAACCACTGCCGTGTTACCTTCAAGTAGAATGGAAATGTGTTTCTTTTTAGGCGGCTGAATATCTTTTAATGTAAGACGTC
>PVJH01035825.1:9318-19442 GCA_004026705.1 Nesogale talazaci
ATCACTGCCCTGGTGGTGGGAGTAGGAGGCCCAGACTTTGCTCCTATGAGCGGCAATTGAACCTCCATCCCAGTCGGCCGCAGTCCCGCGCACAACCATGACGCCACCGGGGCTCAGCCAAAAAGTCGTTTCTTTTGTTTAGGATTAAAGTTATTTTCAAATGCTATATCAAAATACACAAACCCTTGCTTTCTTGCACTCTGTACAGATTTCTTCTGACTGAATTGTTATTATTTGTGCAAAACTGAAAACTTACTTTCAAAAATTGAGTTCTTTATCAGATTCTCTGATAAACAAATTAGATGAAATTTAGAAAATTTGAAAGCATCAACTGTGACAAAGCAATCTATCAATGATTAAATTGAAGGAGTTATATGAATAGCTTACCTAATTTTCACAATGGTTGCTAATACCAGCGTAACAATGTTTGGGAGAAAGCAGAGTGTGGCATTCACCTGATCTGCTGTCAATTTGAGGATTAAGAGTGTAGGGGTGGGGTCTATCCTGTCAGTCCACAGATGGTCAATGAGACCTCTCTGTGGACATTGTATTCTCCTGAGAATTTTGCGAAATGCAGACATACCTTCTTGTAGACAGAGACACTATCTCAGTTCACTCCCTGAGAGTGACTTGATTGACAAAACTGGCTCTCTGTGATTCATCCCTGAGGAGAAGCTCCATGAACCAACCCCCCTGATGTGGCCAGAAACCTGGACCTAAAGAAGTCGCTTGGTGACTCCTGCCAGCGCTGGCATGCTTCCAACATCACAGGACCCAAAGGCTCTCTACGCTCTCTTTTGAGGTCCTTCTGCATTTGGCATCATTAAAGATGTTTTGTGAGTCTCAAGTCACATTCTTCTTCCTATATACAAGTTTCTT
Organism: Nesogale talazaci; assembly: GCA_004026705.1. Classification (NCBI taxonomy): domain Eukaryota; kingdom Metazoa; phylum Chordata; class Mammalia; order Afrosoricida; family Tenrecidae; genus Nesogale; species Nesogale talazaci. Next base: position 10,198 of record PVJH01035825.1, read on the forward strand.
GAATTATTTCATCAACATAGGGATTGACTACCTGTATTGAAGATACAGCCAACACTTTTCCAGATTGCAAACCGTGTGGTGTTTCTTGGTTTTATTTGAATGATGGCTTCTTGGACTGTGTTCAGAATTCTCAAGAACACAATGCAGTGCTTTGCAATCAATACTTTTCAAAGCTATCCATAATTTGGTAGGATTCACATGATTTAATGCCTTTTCTTGGTCAGTGTAACCCCAATAGGCATATTGCTGGTATTCTCTGTTGTTAGATAAGTTTAATTCAGCACAGTAATGATATCTCCATTCCATGTTTCCTCCTGAATCTAGTTTTATTATCTGGCAGTGCTGTCTCTGTGTACTCTAGAGTGATCTTTACATGTTATGTGTCTAACATATGTGTATAAGGTTGTATTTCATAAATTAACATCAATGTCTTTTCTCATTAAATATGTGATCAAAGATGTAATTCAGAACACCCCTTTACCTAAATATGAATTACAGGGAAATCATATATACTATCATTAAACATTAGAGGGGTAAATTAGTCCTGCCACATTCCTATTTCATGATACCCAAATAACTTCCTTAGAGAACATAAATTATATTCAGTATTAATAAAAAGGGAGCTTGCATAGACCCTATCTTGATAGTTATGTTACACTTACCCTATATACCTGCACATTCATCAAAATGTGTTGCTGATTTTGTTTAAATATGCCCTATATATCTCTCATCTTTCTTCTTCCTTTTCAACTCTTTTGAAATATCTCTCCCTTTGCCTACCATGTATTTGTGATTTCACAGGAGATTTAGGTCACTGGTAGTTTTATCAATAATTCCATATCCTTGGGAACATTTTAAAAAATGTCCTTCCTCAAAGTTAAACCAGTGTTCATGAAATTATATTTTGCTGATGGAGGTATCCCCTTCTTTATCATGTCAATATATAACTAAAAATAATTTCATTAGAAGGATGGAACACTTCACTTGTGTAGCAAAGGAATTTCAATAAGCTCACATTTTTAGGACTCAAAACATTATATACATAAATCAATATGCTAACCCCACCAACTTCAGGTCAGGTATTTCCTCACATGCTTTCTCCATGTATGGAAGAAAAGGAAACTCACCTTTGTTTCCTGTGTTTTCCTCTGGGAGGAATTTATTAAAAATATGGACATGGACATTTATGAATGAAGTAAATAAATTCAATTCCCTTATATAAGATCAAAGATATTTTCAAAACTAAGTATCAAAATGCCAAAATTCTTGCTTTCATATACTCTGTACACATTTTCTTTGAATGAATTTTGGTTCCTTGTGCAAAAATTGAAAACTTACTCTAAAAAGTTGATGTCTGTTTCATGTTAACTAAAAGCAAATTAGATAAAGGCTAGAAAATTTGGAAGAAACAATTAGGACAAAAACTCTATTAAAGCCTAAATTGAAGGATTTAAAAATAGCTTATCAAATTTTCAAAATGACTCATAAAATCAGGCTAAAAATACTTGGGAGAAAGTCAAGTGTGGCAGTCACCTGAGGAGAAGCCATCTGAACCTACACTGATTTGGCCAGAATATTGATGGAGCTAAAGAAGCCACATGGAGGCTCCTGGCAGTGCTGAGGTGCTTTCATTATCACTGGAGCCAAAGGCTCTCTAGGCCCAGTTTTGAAGTCATTCTGCATTTGTGTTTGATTGCTCTTATATAAACCTCTCCCTTATATTCATATGTGTGTTTATGACTTTTGTTTTTCTGGTCTACCCAGATTAACACACAGGGGTATCTGGGATGATAGTACCCAGATAGAGTATCTTGACTTTAACTTTCCATGCCCAAGACAGAGATCATCAGACAGAAACTGTAATTCTAGAAATTCAGATGCCCAACCATACTTCTCTTTATTCCAGGGTTATTTAACCCCTCTTCTCACCCCCACCACTGTTTTTTCCAGAGAACTTCTCAGAGCCTGGCACAACGGTGAACCCATATGTCCCTCTCAACCCTCGCATTGATCAAATCTAGGATGAGAGACTCTTCTATTCTTACATGTCCACACATCTCCCCTCCAATTCTAACCCTTGGTTCACTTAATGTCCCATTCCCACCCATCTCTGACCCCTAGAAGTAAGGCATGGCAGACAGAACTCATGGCAGGAAGAGCAGAAAATCCATAATTTCATGCAGATTATCTGAATCTCATTCCCTTCCTTGCAAGAATCAACTCCAGAGGTCAACAGAAACACCCACCTTACTTGACAACTCTTTCCTGGAATATAAATACTCCAAAGTATTTGTATAGCAAATTTGCCAAATAAATTGCCTCATTTTATTTCTTTGCTGCTGTTTCCAAGAGCACTGATTGTGGAACCAAGTGAAATGACAAGTCAAGCTTTTCTTCATTTACGATGATGTTTTCTCTCATTCACTCAGATGGAATTTTGTTCATTTATATATTATGCTTATCTATACTGCCAAGAAATAGCATTTGGGGGTCTAAAAGTCTTGAAAATAAACAAACAGTCATTTAGCTCAGAAGCAACAAAGCCTACATAGAAGAAACAGAAGAGCCTGTGTGATCTCGAGGTGTCTAAGGGATCTGGTATCAGGCATCAAAGTACTAAAAATTATATCATTATAAATGAGGAGGAGTACAGATTGGGGATCCAAAGCCCATCAATAGGTGAAGGGGCATCCCTTTACAGAAGGGTTGCAAGGAGGAGATGAGCCAGTCAAGGTACAATATAATGACAATGAAATATGCAACTTTCCTCTAATTCTTAATTGCTTCCTTTCACCCACTAGCATGATACCAATTCTACCTTACAAATCCAGCTAGGCCAGGAGAGGTTCACTGGAGCTGGAAACATGGGGAATTCAGGATAGATGGTCCCTTCAGGACCAGTTGGGAGTGGTGATACCAAGAGTGTGGATGGATTGTGGAGCAGAAAGGAGAAACCAATTGCAGGTTTCTACATATAACTTTCTCTCTGGAGTACAGACAACAGAGAAGTATGTGAAGTGACACATCCAACAGTGTATGATATGAAAAGGTAAGAACAATTTGTACATTATTAGGGATTCGTTGGAATGACATTATTATACATCAAAGCAATGTATACATAAGTCAATATGCAAATCCCAACAAGTTCAGGTCAACTATGAATGTTGTTTCCTCAGTTATTTTCTCCCTATGTGGAAAATGAGACTCACCTTTGTCTCCTGTGTTTTCCCCTGAAACAAGAAAAGGCAGGGGAAGTACTTATTTAAAATATGAGGAAGACTATTTACAAATGAAGCAGTAGAAATTCAATTCTCTTATTTAGGATCAAGGCTATTTTCAATACTTAATATCAAAATATCCAAAGTCTTCCTTTCATACACTCTGTACAGATTTTCTTCTGAAAGAATGGCAGTTACTTGGGCAAAAAATGAAAAGTTATTTTAAAAATTATTGTCTGTTTCATACTCACTTGAAAACAAAATTGGTAACATTTAGAAAATTTGGAAGAAACCACTAAGCCGAAAAATATATTAAAGATTAAATTGATGGAGTAATCATTAGCTTACCAAATTTTCAAAATGATTGATAACACCAGGTTAAGAATGATTGGATGAAAGCCGGGAGTGGGAGTCACCTATTCTAGTGGCAATTTGAGGACTAAGAGTTTTGGGGTAGAGTCTAGCCTGTCAATCTGGAGAGAGGCAATGAGACCTCTTTGTGGACAAGGCCTTCTCCTGAGAATTCTGGGAAATGTAGAAATTCCTTATTGGAGGCAAAGACACTCTCTTTCTTGCTTCACTCCCTTGTGGACACTCGACTGACAAGGCTGGCTCCCCGTGGAACATCCCTGAGAATAAATACACCAACCGACCCTGATGGGGCCAGAAAGCTGCATATAGAGACGCTACATGCAGGCTCCTGACAGAGCTATTTCCACCACCACTGGATCCAAAGACTCTCTACATTCTGCTTTGAGGTTGTTCTGGATTTGGTATCATTGCATTTGTTTTGTGACCTCAAGAGGACTTAAAGATTGGTATCAAACATGTGAGCTATTATTGGTCTTATGTCTTTGGACTGCAATGGGCTGAGATGCTTTTCTCAATATTCAATTGTTCTTGCATATAAGCCTCTCCCTTATATACATATGTATGTTTATGAAACTTGTTTCTCTAGGCTACCCAGACTAACATGCAGGGAGACCTGGAAAAATAGTACCCAGATAGAATATCTTAACTCCAGCCTTCCCTGCCTGAGGCAGAGATCATCAAGTAAAAACTGAAACTCTAGGATTCAGATACACAACTAGAATTCTCTGTATTCCAGGAATATTTTTAATCCCCCGTCCCCCCTGTTTTATCTCAGAGAACTCGACAGAACTTTGCACAATTGTGAGTCCATCTGGCCCTCTCATCCCTACCATTGATACCATCCAGGTTAAAGGACATCAAAAAACAATAGCATTTATAAAACCACACAAAAGTTGAAATATCTAGGAACAAACTTAACCTAAGAAACAAACTGTACAAAGAAACCAGAGAAAATTACTACAAGAAACCAACGAGACCCACACAGATTAAAGAATAACCTGTGTTCATGGAGAGGAAGATTCAATATTATAAAAATGCCAACAATAACTAAAGTCATCTACAAATTCAAAGCAATCTCAATTCAAAGTCCTACATTATTCTTTGAGGAAATGGAAACACCAAGTACCAATTTTATATGGAGAGGAAAGAAACACAGGATAAGCAATGAACTAAAAAAGAACAACAAAGCTGTTGGTCTGGCACTACTGGCACCTACTCCACAGCCATAGAGTCAGAACAAATATTCCAGGTATTTTCATATGCTATTTGCCACACAGTTCTTGAATTTCCCACTGTATATTGTGTTTTATAAGTTAGTACAATGTGTTAATGTATATCACTGTAAATGAAAGGTTGTTATGTTCCAGTTAGATTGTGAGAAGATTCTTTATGATAAATTTAAAAGAATGTCTCTATAATGAGACAGAGGCAGACAAAAACATAGAACCGGGAGTGAATTTGGGGTTAGCACTTAATCTGAGCTCAGGTTTAAGAACAATAACTTCGGGGCTGAGCCCTGGTGGCATAAGTGGTTGAATGTGGGACTGTGGCCTGCGGGCTTGGCGGTTCAAATCCAGTGCCTGTTCTCAGGAGCAGCGCTGGGTGCTCTGACGAACACCAGAGAGTAGTGATGTCCCCTCCCCCCCAAAAAAGAAAAATTAGTTCTTGCAATATGATTCTGCTCAATACTTTAACTCATGAGGAAAACACGTGATATACGAGTGCTATAGCAAAGGTAGTGAAGAACATAGATGGTGCACAACTGTCTGAATAGAATAGCATTTGGGAGGTCTTAAAAACTTGTTTCTAAATAAGTAGCAGTCTAATTCAGATGTCAATTAAATCCACATGGAAGAAGTGTAAATTATATAATCCTAATCTCAATGATAAAATAGAATCAGAATTTAAATTGTGAAAATCTGGTTTGCAAAAGACTATATATGACAGTGGAAGCTCTAAATACATTTACAGGATCTGCAAAAGGAATACATCTCTAGTGATTTCATTTTGACCATAATTGAGGAATGGGATATACTTGTTACCAGGCAAAGTATTGGAGAGACTACTACAGTAGATTGAAATGATAAATCCAAATTGAACAGTTAAAGCCTTGTTGCCTGGTCTCCCTATTGACATGCTTCAGATTTGACCTGATTTTTAATATTTTATGTTTATTGGGATTGTGTTAAGCAGGGTTCTCTAGAGAAATAAAACCAGGACACTTATGATTACATATATGAACAAGTTTATACATTGAGAAGAAATATAACAGCTAATTAGTTCACCAAGCAGTACAGAGGACTCAGTTCAACTTGCTTTCATGGAACAATAAATATACTTGAAATCCTTTGGCTAACATAAGTTGCTGGGTCCAAGTCAAGGAAGCAGACCCCAGAGTCTTCCCTCATCAAATCAGTCAGAGTCTGCCCACAGGTAACCAACAACAGTTAAAGAAAAAAAAAAAAAAACAGACCAGTGAATGCAACATGTTCACTGCTGAAGAAATGAGTGGAGAGCTCACATAATTATTATCAATGATCTCTTTCATCTTTATAAAATCTTGCACATCTGCATCCCTATTTTAATTAATATTAATAATTAAATTTTAATATTAATATTTTCAGAGGTCAGTTTCCTCCAAAGGGAACTCAGTGGATTCCTGTCAGTTGCTGGATTCTGCACTCTAAAAACATGAAGATACATTGCCACTCCTAAGTAATTACCACATTCATACTGGAATATTGTATCTGTACAGAGTGTTTAAATATCCCTCCCTAAAAAGATGTCTATCAGTCAGGTAGTCAAATAACATCACACCATCCCTGGTTGACTACATTTGCCTTGTAGTTTCTGGATTTTCAAATATCTTCACAATAGGTGCAGTTTCTGCCAGGAGTTGTTTTAGTTGTGCAACTGCTGTGGTTCTTTGTCATCAGAATAAAAGTTTTATATCCATCCAAGGCAAAGTCCACCATATTGGTATCACTAAGATCAGTTTCCATTGTAATAATTCTCTTTCATTACTCATCTCTTTTATGGAGACAAGCTCCAGGAGCAGGAAGACTAGATGCCAATCTGAGAAATGTGAGTAGTAAACTGTACTCTGCCATCTTGCCATGGAAAAGGGAGTTTGTGCTCACCAAAATTTTATTAGTAGCATCAAAATGGAAATGATCCCCATAACAATTTTTAAATTGCACATTTTTCATAAATAGGTGAAAAGATGGAATCTACGTAACACATATGCAAAGATGAAATCTAGAGAAAGACATTTTACAGTACAGGAACATTTTAGTTGGACAAAGCAGGACTCTCCAATTACTATGTTGGGTTAAGCAGCTACTCTTTTATAAGCACAGTGAACATAGTTATCATTCACAAATACTGGGGGTTTTATGTACTCTATTGATATTTTTTCTTACTTTTATACTAAACACATATGCATTCTCCAAAAAATTTTGTTTGTTGTCTTTTAAGCTTTCTTCTTGGTTTGCCATCTCTTCTTCCTCCTATCCAATCCCCTCTGCACTGTTTCCCTCCTCTGACACCAACATCTACTGTAATTTCACATGAGATACAAGTTAATAATTGTGTAATTCTATATGCTTTCAAAAGTCCATGAAGGCACTCAGAAAATTTACTGTTTTAAAAAATTACTTTTTTAAAGTATGTTTCATGGCAATATTCTGTAAATATGATACTTGGACATTTTTAGACACATGAAAAATATTTTGGTAAAACTGACATATCAAAGCTGTGCAATAAATTATTGTTTCCCTAGCACCCCCCAAAAATAAAGAGTTGGGGTGAATTTTCTCTTATTTTTATTTGCTACTAAAGGAAAGCAAAAACTTACCATAAAATTTCTGAGTCTTCTCTGGGGAAAACAAACAAAAATAAATTAATAAAATCTTGTATGAAATGAATCTGTGAACTTATTTTGTTTATTACTATTTACATATATTCTCATCAATAATTCAATATGACATTGCTCATTGGCTTAACTTGTTGGAATGATCTGTGCAGTTGACATATCCTGAGTTTGATTTATATTGATATCAGATGGGATTAAAGTAATAATGCAATGATTGTATTCATCTTCCATAAATGTATTATCTTTATAATTTGGGCATGGCAGATTATTTTGTGCAAGCTAATCCTTATTCTTATTTCTCAGCTTGTTCTTAGTTAGGGAGCTTCTTTGAAATGTATCTTCCATGGTTGACACAGCTGATATCTGATATAAATATTGTGAAAAAAACAGCCATTACACAACCCTTTGCTGATTTTAAATCATGTTGTATCCCCTTGCTTGTTTGAACAACTGCTTTTTTAGTCTATGTGTGAATGCAGTATGAACAAATTTTTCTGTTCAGAGATCACATTCTTTTCAATGTCATCTATAGCTGTTAATAGTCCAAATAAATACCTGTGCACAGCCAGTGTCACACAGAAATCTTCTTTCTGGCATCCTCTGCTATTAACAAGATCAATCTGACTCAGTCTAGCCAACTTATGTCTCTCACATATCTTCTTCGGGATTTGTCTTGAATATCTAGCAGTACCCTCTTACTCTACTCCATAGGGTTATTTAACTCTATCCTCTTTAATACATATGTGTAAAGACAGAATCAAGGGCACACACGCAAAGATGAGATCTAGGGAAAATTATTTATGGGAAAGCTTTAGTTGGGCAAAACAGAGCTCTCCAATCCCTTTACAGTGGTTTACAACTATTCTCTTATAAACACTTTGGGCATGGTCAGCTTTCACAAACAATAGGTTTGCTTATGTACAATGTTGGTATTTTTGTTACTTTATATCGAACACCTATGCATTCTTCCAAAAATCTAGCTTGGCTTCCTTTAAATATTTTCTGTGTTCTCTTGTCCTGTTTTTTCTTCCTTTTCTATCTCCTCTGAACTGTCTCTCTCCTCTGCCACCCACATATTTGGTAATTTCACATGGGATAAAGTTTGTTCATAATGTTGTAAGCAACTCTATATGTTATTTTTAAAGTAAATGGAACTTTTTGGAAATTTTCTTCTTTTTGATGCTATGTTGCTCTTTAGGATATGAGCATGGAACAGTTCTGTAAGTGTAAATCTTAGACATTCTTAGACACTTGAATATTTGGGGAAAATTGAGATGCTGCAACTGTGTTTTCAATTTCTTAACAAAAAAAAGAATGAATTTTCCCTTATTTTGTATTTCATTTCTAAAGAAAGGAAAAAAAAAAACTTACCACTCAATATCTGTACTTTGTCTGGAAAAAAAAGCATACAATCTTTTATGAAACCATGGGCCTATTTTTAATTCATTGTTATTAGCATGTATTTTCACCAAGCATTATGTATCTTATTGTTCACAGACTTATGATGTTGGAATGATCTGTGGGTTTTCCATATTCTGATTTTGAGAGGAATTTAATTTATATCAAATATGCTTAAAATAACAATACAATAATGTTACTGGTTCTCTGCATTAATTTTATAATTTAGCTCGACATGGGCTACTTTATGCAGGTTATTCTCTATTTCTTATTCTGATTCTATTCTCAGTTTGGAAGCTGTATTAAAGCCAACTGCCCGGAGTGGGTGTGGGGAAAGAAAGGGAGAAGTGGGGGAAAGGGAGTTGTGTTAACAAACCCAAGGA
>PVJH01035826.1:0-19261 GCA_004026705.1 Nesogale talazaci
TTGAACCCTTGGTATAAGTTCCTATTTTCCCTCCCCTTTTTAAAAAAATAAATAATTTTATTGGGGGCTCATATAACTGCCATCACAATCAATACATATATCAATTGTATGCAGGCCTCATTTGCACACTTGTTGCCATCATCACTCTCAAAGCATCCTCCCTCCACTTAGACCCCAATTACCAGCTCCCCATATTTCCCTTCCCTCCTCCCACTTCCTCCACCATGAACCCTTAATAATTTACAAATTGTTATTACTTTTTCCTATCATACACTGTCTAATGTGCTCCTTCACTCACTTCCCTGTTGTCCGTACCCCAGAGGGGAGGTTACATGTAGATCTCTAAAATTGGTTCCCCCTTTCTGCTCCACCATCCCTCCACCCTCCCAGTATCACCACTCCCACCACTAGTCCTGAGGGATCATCTGTCCTAAATTTCCCATGTCTCTGACTCCAGTGTACATCCTCTGGTCTGACTGGATTTGTGTGGTAGAATTTGAATCATGATAGTGGGTGGGAGGAAGCATTTGAGAACTAGAGGAAAGTTACATTTTTAATTGTTACTACACTGTACCTTTACTGACTAATCTCTTCACTGCAACCCCTCTATAAGAGAATGTCACTTCACCTATTGGGCTTTGGGTCCCCAATCTATACTCCCCCTCATTTATAATGATATAATTTTTAGTTCTTTGATGCCTGATACTGGATCCCTTGGATACCTTGTGGTTACACAGGCTGGTATACTTCTTCCATGTGGGTTTATTTTTTTTAATACAGATTTTATTAGGGACTCTTACAGCTCTTATAACATTCAATACATCATTCGTACTAAGCATATTTGTACACATGTTGCCACATTCATTTCCAAACATTTTCTACTTGAGCCCCTGGCATAAGCTCTTCTTTCCTCCTTTTCTCTAGTTCTTTTTTTTTCTTCAAATTCCAGCTATCCATATTTCCTCTCCCTCTTCCTTCTTCCCATGACCCCCTAATAATTTACAAATTGTTATTACCTCTTCATATCTTACACTGTTCAATGTGTTGTCTCACCCCCCACCCCTGTTGTCCACACCCCAGAGAGGAGGTCACATGTAGATCCATGAAATTAGTTCCCCCTTTCTACTCCACCATCCTTCTACCCTCCCAGTATCACCACTCTCCCCACTAGTCCTGAGAGATCAACTATCCTAAATTCCCCATGTGTCTGACTCCAATGTACATCCCCTGGTCTAGCTGAGTCTGTCTGGTAAAATTGGGTTCATGATACTTGGTGGGAGGAAGCATTTGAGAACCAGAGGAAAGTTGCACATTTCATTGCTTTACATTGTATCTTGACTGGCTCATCTCCTCACTGCAACCCCTCTGTAAGAGGATGTCACCTCAATTATTGATGGGCTTTGGGTCCCCAATCAGCACTTCCCCTCATTTACAATGATATAATTTTTAATTCTTTGATGCTTGACACAGGATCCCTTTGACACGACGCGGTTGCACAAGATGGTGTGCTTCTTCCATGTGGGCTTGCTTTTGAGCTAGATGGCCTTCAACCCTTTAAGACCCTAGATGCTATGTCTTTTGATAGCCAGGCACAATCAGTTTTCTTCATCACATTTGCTATGCACACATTTGTCATCAGCGATCATATCAGGAAAGTGAGCACGCAATGTTATGATTTTTAGTTCTTGAAGCCTGATAACTGATCCCTTTGACAACTCATGGTTCCACAAGCTGGTATGCTTCTTCCTTGGGGGCTTTGTTGCTTCTGAACTGGATGGCCACTTGTCTACTAAAGCCTTTAAGACCCCAGATGTTATATCTTTGGATAGCCAGACACCATCAGCTTTGTTCACCACCTTTGTTTATGCACACACTTGTCTTCAGTGATCGTGTCAGGAAGGTGAGCATCATGGAATGCCAATTTAATAGAACAAAATGTTCTTGCACTGAGGAAGTACTTGAGTGGAGGTCCAATGCCCATATGCTGTCCTACTACTAAACCTATAAGTATATGCTCATTGATCTATTTCCCCATCATCATATATAAATATATGCACCTATGTACATGCCTGTATTTAAATCTCTATAAATGCCCTTTACCCCTCCCCCAGTTCTTTCCTCTATTTCCTTTTACTGTCCTCTTGACCCACTATCATGCTCAGCCTCCATTTGTGTTTCAGTATTTTCTCTCTGTTAAATTACTCTTGATCAATCCCTTTCAGACTTCTCACACCCACCTTGTCACTGATTTTTAATCAATTGTTTTCCCTTATGCCTGGGTTGGTCAACACCACCTCCTTTTCCCATTCTCCCCTTCTTCCACATCTCCCCCAGAACCATCAGTCCCATGTTTTTTGCCTCCACACTGTTCATCCCGCCTATCTTATCTAGATAGACCTGCAGAGGTAACAATATGTACAAAAGAAAGCAACCTAAAATGAAGCAACCAAAGAAAGTAAAACAATGATAACAACCAAGAAAACCTCAATGTCATATATATATGTAAAAAAATTTAAAACAATAGCAATATAAGAACCTGTAAATAGTTCAAAGTCTATTTATTGATCTCCAGGAGTGTCCCCTGGTTGAGTCGAAATGGATGCCTCACCCTGGCCCCAAAGTATATCCTTGGCAGTCCATCTGGAACTCCATGCTCTGTTGCACACACCTAGTGTTTTACATTGGTGTGGTTGGGTGAGACGGTATAATTTTGACCCTGTTTCTCCATTGGTGACCCTGAAAGGCCTTGTGTCGGTGAGAGTAGCCATATTTCATAATGGGGCTGGCCATATGATCCTGTCTGTGCATCGGCTGTTCTGAATTGGAATATCATCTTGAAGTCTTGGTGACCAGGAGGCACTCCATTCTCTCTTTCTCCCCCTTCATTTGTTCTCATGTGATCTGGTCAGGCATATCTCACTCCCCAAGCTACAGCTTCAGTACTGACCTCCAAGGCAAACTCCCCTGGGGGAGAGGCGGCTGCCCCTGTAGTTGGGGTTGTGCACTCAGATCCTTCCACAGGGTCCCCACTTCATACTGTCATGGTGCATTCACATCCTGGAACACCACCAGGTTTAAGTTTTTTTTCCCTCTTTCCCTGTGAGATATAAACAATATACTCCCCTTGGGTGGGTTAGTACTCCATTCCACATTGAGGGAGTACCAAAGTAGAAGCCCAATGCCTATCTGCCACCTTACTTACCATATAAATATACATACATATCTAGATTTCTCTATCATTATGTATAAATATATTTACATAAGTACATACATGCCTATATTTAGACCTCTATAAATGTCGTTTGTCTCCTACTTCTTTCCTTTAGTTATCCCATAACCTATTAGGCTGTTATTAGTATTCAATGTGTGAATTCTATTCTTGAGAAATTTTCTAAATTCAAGTACAATATGCTCAAGGTTTTACTTTGGCTCTCAGAATATTGTTTTAATTTTCCTCCACTTCAACCTAAACCTACATATGAGCAAGTGAGAGTCTGTTCCTCATCTGTTCCCCATCCTGTGTTTTTTCTTGAAATTGAGCTTCTCCATCATCTCTTCCATAGATGTAATCTATTTGATTCCTATGTCTTCTACAATCAAAGATTCTTATATAAAGACCTTGTTTATGTTGAGAAAATATATTTACAATGAATAAGTCATTGGCCTTTAGTCTTGAAATATTCTATCATGTGATGTCCAGTAGTGTCTCTATCACCAAGACAATATTTTCCTGTTCACTCACATTGGGGTTTACCTCATATGTGTTATGTCATTAGGGTGTCACTGTCTTGAATTTGTGTTATATGTTTTTATGTTTTGCAGTTTATAAAATCCAGGATTGGTGAACTTAGGGACAGAAAGTAGAAAATGGTTTTGGGTGGAGGAAAGTTGTGATGATAGAGGTTTGTAAAAGAGAATTGAGTCAAGGGTTCAGGAAAGAAAATAATATCTTAAAACTGTGGTAACAATTGTATAATACTGCTTGATGTGATTGAACTATGGAATGATATCTATATTAATTCCCAATAAAATGGTTTTGAAAAAAATTAAAACTAAAATTTTCATTTTTACCATAACATCAAGACAAATCTATATATGTAGAGAGAACTAAGTTTGTCACAAATGGGTCAGCATCCTGCCTTCCTGTAGTGCTCACGCTCAAGAAAATGAAATTTAAAATATTGACTTCAGAAACATTTCTAATTCTCTCCAATGAACCAACTTTAAGAAACACAAACCAAATCCCTGTTCTTGAGTCAATTCAGATGTATTATAGACCAGTTGGATTGAGTAGACTGTCTTTTAGGGTTTCTGAGAGTTCAAATCTATAGGAGAGAAGACAATCTCAGCCTTCTCCCATAAGGAGTATCTGGTGGTTTTAAAATTCTGGCTGTAATTTACAACCTAATGATTAACCAACAGCATCAGCAGGTCATTATAAACATGGGAACGTCTGGTCTTGGTCCTTTACTGCTCCATTAAGCTACATCCACATCCCAAGTCTGTATTTCTCCTGAAAGGAGTAGTACAATCTGGCAATGTGCAGTCTTAGAGTTAAATATGAGGTACTTTGGTGTGGGAGTATAAATTTGATCTCTTTCAATACAAACTCAAATGTATGCTAATATCTATGCAGAAACTATGACATATAGCATTTTTCAACCCCAGAAACTCCCTAAGGAAGAGCATTTTTCTTTAAGAGAATTTCTACAATCCAGACATGGGCACTGACATTCTTTTCCCCGGGTATATTATTTCTCACACTCACTCCTTGTTCTGTTTTCTCTAACATTATAGGAGAAAATTAATGGAACAGAATAAATTAAGGGCTGTGGTGCTTTATCATCTTAACTGTTCAGTTCATTTAACTGATACCCTGGAGAGAATGAACACCATTAGCTGATAATACCTTTAGAGCAAAGGGCTTTTTGGTTGTTTGCTTTGTTTATTTTTATGTTCTATTTACTGTAAAGAATTTCATATTGTTATAATGCTTTTTAAGAAATAAATATAGTAGCAGGTATGGTAATTAAAGTTTTGGGGAAAATGAGAACTTCAAACTTTTCTAAGTAAATTGCCTTATTTTGTCCCAGCATGTCTATTGAACTTTCAAATCTGATTAATTTGATTAAAAAGAAATGCACTAGTAACCTTGACGCTTCAGTAAGAAGTCTAGTATACCTATAAAAATAAAAGGAATTACTTTGGAAGGTTGTAGAAAGTCATTGATTGGTGGTGTTTGGGACTACTAGAGTGATCCTGAGAATAGTTTCTTGATGACTGTGGCAACATGTGTAGTGTGTGTGTGTGTGTGTGTTGTTGTTGTGTTTTCTAGTGTGTAATTAATGTTATTACATTGAAAGTCTTCTACTTGACTTGAGGTTAACAAAAAGAGAAAAACTGTGCAAAGATTAAAAACAAAAATTTTCTGAATGACTGGTGAAAGAGTGGTCTTAGTACATCGGATTCAAAGAAGTTAATTTTATCTTACATTTGCTTTGTCCCTGTGAAATGTGTATCATGGAAAAAAGTTCTGGAAGAGATTTAGGACAAATAAGAGATGCCAGTTATCTATTGCTTTAAATTTTCAGCAGAGAGGTCCACTTGGCATTTAATTAGCTTGTTGTTGCAAGTGTGATTGAGTCGATTCCAATTCATAGTGACCCTATGTAAAATAAAATGAAACACTAGCCAATCTTTCACCACCCTCAACATTGTTATGTTTGAGCCCATTATTGAACCCACTGTACCAGCCCATGTAGTTGAGAGCCTCCCTTTTATTTTTGATGTCCTTCTACTTTAGCAAGCATAAGCTATACTCTAGGAACTGGTCTTTCCTAACAATATATTCAAAGTACTTGAGACAAAGTCTTACCATCCTTGCCACTAAGGAGCATTCTAGCTGTATTTCTTATAAGAGATAATTGTTAGTTCATTTTCATTGCTTTTTGGTACATGGTCCTTTCAATATTTCTTCACCAGTGTCATAATTCAAAGGCATTCATTATTCAAAGTCATTCATTATTTCTTCTTTATTCTGTGTCCAGGATACACATACATAGTAAGTGTATGTAATGTATGTATGTAATGTAGTAAATGTATGTACACATACATAGTAAATGCGGCAATAGTAAATACCATTGTTTTTTTTTTAAACGAAGAAATGCCATGATTTAGGTCAGGCACATTGTGATAGGTAGGTTTGTTAAGCCAACAACATATAAATATATATATACAATTATTAGTGTTCTGGTATTGTTTCTCTACAGAACTCTGTCTAACACATACACACATATTAGTCCTTAAGAGATCATTCTTGCTTTTCAATATTTTAGAGAGGTCTTGGGCAGCAGATTCACCCAGTACATCGTGTCCTTTCATTTTGATTTCTGCTTGCAGGAGCATTGATTGTGGATCCAAGCAAGATACTATCCATGACAATATCAATCTTTTCTTTATTTGTCATGTTTTCTATTGGCCTAATTGTGAATATTTTTCTTTATAGTGAGCTGTAATCTTTACTGAAGGCTGTAATCCTTGATCTGCATTCAGCATGCAAAGTTATATCATCTGCATCCCGCAGGTAGTTTATAAGCCTTCCTCCAATCCTTATGTTACCTTCTACATCATGTAATCCAGCTTCTCTGCTGATTTATTCAATATATAGATTGAATAAATATGGTGAGAGGATACAACCCTGATGCACACTTTTCCTGATTTTAAACAATGCAACATTCCCCTTTTTTTTTGTTCCTAAAATTGCCCCTTGATCCATATATGTGTTTTGTATGAGAAAAATGAAGTGTTCTGGAATTCCATTTTTTCTCAATGCTAGCTATAGTTTGTCATGTTCCACAGAGTTGAATGCATGTCATTCTGAATTAATATAGCACAAGTAGACATTTTGGTATTCTCTGCATTGAGTCAAGATCTTTTAGACATCAGCAATAATATCCTGTTTCATGTCCTCGTCTGAATCCAGACTAACTATATAACAGCTCCCTGTCCCTGTATTGCTGCAACCGTAGTTAGATGATCTTCAGCAAAATTTTACTTGCATGTGATATTTAAGATATTGTTCTATAATTTGAGCATTAACTTAGTAATAATTCCTTAGAATGGATACAAACAGAGTTTCTTTTAGTCAGTTAACCAGGTAGTTGTCTTCCAGATTCCTAGTACAGATGAGTGAGTGCTTCCAGTGCTTCATCAACTAGCTGAAAATTTTCAATTAATATTTCATTAATTCCTTGAGTGTTGTTTTTGGTTAATATTTTAGCATAGCTTTAACTTTTCCCTTTGGTACAATTAGTTCCTGTTCATTTGCTATTTTAAATGGTTGAATATTCATCTGGTCTGTTTGGTACATTGATTTTGTGTCCTAAAGTCTTTTCTCCATCCATGACATTGTGGTCTAGTCTACTTTGAGAAGAGGCAGCTCTTCCTCAGTGATATTTTGAGTGTCTCCTGAACTTATATCATTCTCTGGCATGATCTCTGACAATGATATTCTCTTGTATATGAAGTTTTCAGTATCTGACAATGCTTTAATGCATAGTTTTCAGTGGCTAATTCCTCCAAAGGGGTCTTCTTCATAGCCTGCATCTATTCTGACAGCTCTACTGAAACCTGTTTGCTTTAGGTGAACCTGTTGGTATTTGAAATATGAGTGACAAAATGTTCAGCACCATAGCCACACACAAGTCACTACAGTATGACAAACTAATAGACAAGTGGTGGAGGGATGCATTACAGAAATAGAGACACCACTTCAGAAGTGTATTGTCTTAGATGCAGAATATGTGGAGACAACAGCTTCACATTTTTGACAGTATGTATAATAACAGTTGAGATAGTTAAGATTTATTGTTTCACCATGGCTGATAAACACATATGGGATTAATTGAAGAATGGGGAGATAAATGCCTCGGTGACCCTCGCCTTTCTAGTTCTCTTATCTCTTGCCCTCTGATGATCAGACCAGTGTGTGACTACATTAGTTAGTTCTCTGCCTCAGCCAGCAAGGCTTATTTCCTGTGAAACATTTCCTGAGGAGAAGCCTCTTGGACTTACCCTGATTCAATCCTGGGTGCTTGGGAAGCTGTTTGGAGACCCCTGCCAGTGCTGAGATGCTTACACCACCACTGGATTCAAAGACTTTCTGCCTAAAACAGAGTAGAAGAAACGATAGTGCCCAGGTATCAAATGATTGAATGTCTGGAGTCTCAAAGATTTGAAGATAACTGAGTGACCATTCAGTGCAGAAACAGCAAAGGCCACATGGAAGAAGCACATCAGCATGCATGATCAAGAGGGGCTGAAGGGAGCAGGTATCGAGCATCAAAGAACAAGAATCACATCATTACGAATGAGGGAGAGAGCAGGGTGGGAACTGAAGGCCCATTGGTGGGGAAGTCACAGGGAGGAGACAAACCAGTCAAGGGGCAACCGGGTAGCAATGATGCATACAAGTTTCCTCTAGTTCCTAAAACCTTCCTCCCCCCTAACCATCATGGTCCCAACTCTAACTTACAAATCCAGATGGACTGGAGAAGGTACACTGGTGGAGAGGGGAGGTGGAGATATGGGGAACCCAGGATGGATGACCCCCTTCGGGCCAGTGATTAGATTGGAGCTGCTGGAAGGGTGCAGAGTAGGTGGGGTAGAGAGACGGAAGCAACTGCAAGGATATACACATAAGCTCCTATTTGAAGGATGGGCACCAAGGTATTGGGTTAGGGGAGAGGTCAGGCAGCGTAAGATACGACAGACCAATAATAATTTATAAAGTATTGAGGGTTGGTGGGAAAGAGAGAGCAGGGGAAGAGGGGAAGGGGTGGAAAAGCCTATACTAGGAGCTCAAAAAGGTGGATGAGTGGAGAATGATAATAGCAGCAGACATGTGAAGGTGCCTGGCACAGTATGTTTATTTATGTATTGTGAAAAACGATGTATGAGCCCCCAATAAAATGATTTAATAAAAAAAAGACTTTCTGCCTACTGGTCTGTGATGCTCCTGCATTTGGCATCATTGTGTGTTTTGTGAGTTTGAGGAGGACTTTTTAGATCAGTGTGAGACATATGGGCTAAGTTGGACTTAGAGACTTGAACTGGTCTGGGTTGGTATGTTTTCTGAATGTACACTTACCATTTATATAAAACTAGCTCTTATTATGTATGCTTTTCTGTGGATTTGTTTTCCTAATTTACCCAGACTAATACAGTTTTGAGTTTTTAAATTACACTCATATATACAAGACCCTATTTGTATTTTCAGTCTTGTAATATGCATTTGAAAATTGAACCTGAAGAAGTTCAAAAAGAATGGGTACATTTAATTATGGTACTTGAGAAGAATACTGAAAGTACCATGAACTGCGACAAGAATAAACAATGAGAGAGTCTAGCCTGTCAATCACGTCACAGCTTGATGACTTCTTTTGCAAATGCAAAGGAGGTGAATAGCTCACTGGAGGCCAGACCCACTTTCTCTGTCACCTTTTTCCTGTTGTAGAGAGACTCAGAGAGCTGGAGGAGACATGTGACCCACACCAGTGCTGAGCTCCTTCCACTGTCATGGGATTAACAAGAACTTATACCCACTGGCCTACAATCTTCCTGCATTTGGCGTCATTGCATGTGCTTGTGAGTCTAAAGAGGAATTTATGGACAAGTATTGGACATAAGGGCTAATATTGAACTTATGGACTTGATCTGGACTTGGCTGGGATGTTTTCTCAATATACAATATATAAAGCTCTTTCTTACACACACACACACACACACACACACACACACACAGTCACCCCCAAAAAAAAGGAAAGAAAGAAAAAGCAAACGAGATTTTGTCTCCCGTGCTTTGGACATGTTGTCAGGAGAGGACACTGTATTTGGTAAGTAGCGGAAGAGCATAAAAGAGCAACCTTTGGCAACCGGGGTTGACACAGAGTCTGCATCAATGGGTTCAAACATAAGAGAAATTGTGAGGCGGGCACAGAACCAGGCAGTGTTTTATTCTGTTGTGCAAAAGATCCTATGAGTTGGGACACACTTGACAGCAACAAGGAAGTGGCCCTATATCACTGATCAGCCCTTAAGATTGTCATCAGAATAAGCTCAATGTCATTCATGCCACTCTTCAAAGGAACCTAGCCTAATCCCCAAAGGGGGAAGAAAGTATGATTACCTTTAATGTTTTCTCTTAGTCTCATTTAAAGAATTTATCAAAAATGCATAGCTGTATTTTAAGATCTCTTACTTATTAAACATTTCTATCTTGTTCATCCAGATATTCCAGCTACTCTGTCCAGACCACATCCAACCTACACTTATTGCCGCCACGTCACTCCCCCTTCAGAGAGATCCATAAGAACAGGGTCACCCTGACTCCTGAGGGCTTCTGAGGCTGTCACTCTTCTGGGGACTAGAAAGCCTCATCTTGCTGCTGAGAAGCGGCTGGTATTTTCACACAGCTAACCTTGTGATTTAAGCAGCCCAATATGTAACCACTATGCTAACAGCGACAGTACATGTAAACAGTCAATATTTTCCGAGTGAAAAGGTAGGAGGACATTGCCTCACTTAGACTTATTGGAACACAAGGGATTCTTTTCCTTAATTCTAATTAATTTCCCACTTGCATTACACATTTTCTATGTAGATTAAGGGCTTCATATTCTGTACTCCATTTCCAAGGGGACCTAATATTTAAAGGCATTCGGTAGTCATTTGTTTTGCAAAGAAAACAATTATTGGACTGTGTAAATATTCCATATTTCTGAAAGGTTAAATTTATTTCCTCACCAACTCTCCCTTGTTTAAGGTGTTTTCACCGCTCGGGCAATGTCCTTTCACAGCAACTTCAAGTCGGTCCTTTTTCAGCCAAGGTCGCGCTCCCCTCCCACCAACCCCACAACTCTCCCCAGGTAGTAGCTGTTGGTCCAGATCCCTCCAGGTGCTGCTCAATCGATTGGAATATGAAGCCTCAGGAGAAGGCCAATTACTCTTGTTCCGGAATATCTCCTCTCAGCATAGCAAAATACCGTGCGATCCACCCCGCAGTTTGCGCAGTAGTTCAGAACCACCACGGTTTGCACAGTCCAGATACTGGACTGCCATTCTCTTTCCTGGGAAACAAAACCAAGCTGAGTCAACAAAGCAAGAACCATCCAGTTTTTCTTTTCTTTTTCCTCATACACACAGAGCTCAACACCAGAGAGCCCGTAAGCTCACGGAGAGTTTTTTATACAAACAGGAGGAGGATTTTTCTGAGCGTGGGTAGTCGCTGCCATTCATCCAGTGAGCGAACCCCGAAGCAGGGGCGGGCGTCTCTTTGATCCTCCTGGTTTCCTCCACATACTTCTTCGTACTTTGTTCTTCCGTCAGGGGACCGAAGCAGCTCCCAGCCCCATCTGTTCATGTCAGTGTTCACAGGCAGCCGCAGGGGTTTACTTTAGGGCATATTACTCAGAAAGCAAAGTAAGCACGTGCTTACCTTGCTTGTTTACTAATCTGCGGGGAACAGATTTTAGGATTAGCAAGTAAGCCCAGAGTTCCCTTGCTTGCTGTTCCCATGCTTGCATGTCTGCAAAGGACTGTGTAGAAAGATGTGGCGTTGGGAGAGGGTGAGGCTGACCGGACTGAGGAGGAGACTTCAATGTGTTCAGAAATAAATTTCTCACTTCAGATTATAAGTAAGCACAAGCAAACCCATGCTTACCTTGCTTGTTAGGTTATCTGTTTCCACTTAGTCCTCACTCCCTTCTCTCTCCCCTGCAGAGACCCTCTACATTCAATCACCCACACTGACTATCCCAGCTGCAAGGAAAACAAAAAAATGAGGTTTCCAGTGGGTCTAGGAGATGGCAGAGCATAGAGAAGGGAAGTTGGAAGATAGCGGAATACCACAAACACACCTGCTTGTCCTTGAGGTGATTACAACTCCATGGAAACAGATCATCAGGCCTTCCTTCCAAAATACCGTTAGGTGCTTTCAAACCAGCAACTTTTTCAAAAGCAGCTATGCTTACTACTAAACTACCAACGAGAACCATATCTGCTGAGCACACAGCAGTTACACCAGCTGGGCATGCTCTTTTTGCAAGTCCACGATAGATTCTAAGTTGGAGTCCACTTAACCAATCCATGGCCTCAACTTCCTTCTGACTCTTGGCACCTCCATGGAGTTTCCAAAGGCTGATTTACCCCCCAATGTCTTGGGAAAATGACAGTCAAAGTGCACCTTAGTGAGAAGAATTTCAAGACTTCACCTGACATGCTTTGGATAGACTGACAGGAGAGACAGGCCCTTGAGAAGAACATCATGCCTATTAAAATAGAGGGGAGCGAAAAAGAGGAAGGCCCTTAATGAGCTGGCTTGACACCGAGGCTGCAACAGTAAGCTCTGGCACAGGAATTATTTCAAGAACGGCAGGGTTCCACGCACTGTCTCCTTCCGTTGTGTATAGGGTTGCCATGTATCATAACTGACTTGACGGCACCTAACATTCACATGCGATCTTTCTAGATTTTCTGGGGTAGAAACCTCTAATACCTTTGGGCTAGCAAAGAAGCACATTAATCATTTATACCAGTCAGGGGCTCTGCTGAATGCTCCTTGGTCTTAGTTATTTGAGAACAACAAGGGCATTCTGGGTGGTGTTATTCTCCCCCTAACTGAGATGGCCTCCTTGCTCCTTTTCTGGCATTCTACCTCCCATGTTTCCAAGGGGAGCGTTCACTGCAGAATCTGCATATAGTACACACAGTCCAGGGAGCATATCAGCAAAACATGTGAAATTTTTCAGATGACTACACTGATACCTTTCCGAAGACCATTTTAAAAAAAATACAAGTCTCCTCCCACCACCTTATCCCCAGGAGTTGATTCCCCTTTGTTTATGAGCCTTTCTCACTAACTAAGATTCCTTCAGTAAAAAAAAAAAGGATAATTTTATGCCAGATTGTGACAAGTGGTTGTTTGTATAAACCAGGTGTCATTAATTTCATGATTTGAGATAGTCCAGAGATACATAGAGGTTTCTATATGTTATTATTTCTTTCTTTTTAATTTAAATCATTTTATTGGGGACTCATACAACTCTTATTATTTATTATTTCCCAAAGAGATAGTTTGAGAGAGCTGTTCTTCAGTCCATACAATTTAATCAAAATCTGCCCATGTGAGAGGTGTGAACATATACTAGAGACTCACCACTCAAGCAGACCCTTTCCAATATATTTATCACTTGTCACTCATAGTTTGACACTAACCTTCCATCTGGGTACCACTGGAGTCTTAGCATGGCATCCCTGCGGACCACAGTACATGGATTCACATTTCATTTTACCCAGCATGGTAATTCAGTATGTAATGCTGTCACAACACTTAATGTACTACATTTTCACATCAAAAAGAAAAAAGAGGATACATATAATCTCCCTATGATGTTGATTAAGTGAAGAAATTGATTTACTTCAACTAGTTGAAGTTTTTGTGTGTTTATGCAAAATTAAAAATAAATACATTCTGAAAGCTGGATAATTCTGAAAATCATTTATTTAAGCATCTTAATGTGACCTCTTTGAAAAATATCCTGCAGCTCTGCTTCTTGTTTGCTTCTTTGATTGGACATAAGCAATCATTCATGCATAGAGATTATTACTGACTCATTCAATGACACTTTCTCTTTTGCATACAAATATTCTCTCTAATTTTTTCAGCTTTCATCAAATGTCTATGATCCAAGAATCATAAATTTGAAGACTGCACATACAAATAGAACCCAGCGTTTAAATTAAATAAAATGTGTAGCAAAATTAATCTGACACATATTTAATGATGTGCATAATTGTTATTGTGCTCCTTAGTAATTAGGCTTAAATGGTAAGCTACTCATGTCATAGCAATGGAAAATATACTTATACAGCCTGACCCAGCATTTTTGTAATTAGCTCTGAGAAGATATTGGAAGTTGAGGAAACAAAATGTTCTTTTACTGGAGGGGGAGGGGTGTCAGGGAGGGGAGTAATTTGTGGCCTTAAGAGACACATCTGTCATACGAACTCTGGATAGTTATCATTTTCCTCTGAAGCTTATCAGTATCTGTAAAATGGGTCCTGAGTCTTACAGAATTTTTTCTTCTTTGATTTTTCCCTAGTGTTGCTTTCAGCTAAATGCTGGACTACTAACCACAAGGTTGAGGGTTCAAACCCACTAGCCACTCCTTGGGAGAGAAATTAGGTTAGCTGCTTCCATGAAGATTTAGAAACTCAGAGACTCTCTGTAAGATGACTATGAGTCAGAATCAAAGTGATAGTAGTAGGTAATATTGCAATTTGGCTTCTCAACATTTAGATGTGAACTCTAAGGCTAATCATTTTGGAAAGAAAAAAAAAACTTACTCCTGGACTCAGCCACTAAGGCATTGAGAGACAACTGTCAATAAAACAAGAAGGGCAAGATTTTCCAGGCCTCTGGAAGCAACGTTATTTTGTGGTCATTTGAGGAAAAAACTCAGAAACTTGTGTCTTTCAAAAGGCTAATGCATGCAAAATTTACTCATTTCATAAGTCTAGGCCATAGTGATACTGTTGCTCTAGTACAAAGAATTTTAAGATGGTCCTAGAGGTTTCTATCTGAAAGTATATGTCACTTGTGTAATCTGTTCCCCTTGAGTGAGAACTGTATTCAGTAAAATGAGATATGAAATGAATATATGAATATGATGTCATATAACTCCAGTAATTAGGTTATGTTATAAGGAAAAAAGTAAAGGAATTTACCAGATGTAAATTCTGACTTCTAATCAAATAACTTTGAGTTAATTCATGAAAAGGTAAAGTTTTCATGTAGGTCTGACCTAGCCTTTTGATTCTTTAAAGCAAAAATTTCCCTTGGACTTTGAAGAAATAAACTGTCATGTTGTGATGATGTCTCTGCTTAAGACTTGAGATGCTGAAAGCAACTCTACATTGTTAGCATAAAAAAGAAGATCTGAGTATTACAACTACAAGGGACTAAATTCTGTCAAGAACTTGAATAAGCACAGAAGAGAGTCTCAAGCACTACATAAGGGCATAATCTAGATACCACTTTGTGTTATTGTGAGACTTTGAGCTAAAGATCTATTTAATCTGTGCTTAAATTTAAAACCAGTTGAAATTTTGATATAAAAAAGGATATTTTAAACCACAAAGTTTGTAGTTATCTGTTGCATAAGGATAGAAAATAATTCAATAAAGAGTCATTAGGTGGCAAGAAAATTGAGATCAGAATGACTTTCTTGAGATCCTCGAGATCAGAATGGCTTCATTTTCTTTCTTCATGGGTAAAGCCAAACTTTGCGTCGAAATTGCTAGTTATAGATAAACTTTTGAGCTCAACATAGATACCGAGAGCCTGATCTCTTTTTTTCGAAGAATACTTAAAGAAACTGCCGGTCATACTTTGAATTGTTTACATCTAATATATGTATCAACTTGGTTAGGCCATGATTCCCAGTATTGGACAATTGTCTTCCTTCTGATGATATATCACGGTGTGTGCACCTTCCTGAGATGATCACTGAGGGCGTGGGGACATGAGCAAGAGTGGTGAAGATAGCTGATGGTTTCCGGCCATCAAAAAATGTAGCATCTGAGGTCTCAAAGGTTTGAGGGTGACCAAATTGTCATATAGCCCAGCAGCAACAAAACCCACCATAGAAGAAACTAACAACCTGTGTGACCATGAGGTGTGGAAAGAACCAGGTATCAGGCAACAAAGGACGACAATCATATCATTATGTGCCCACCCTCCTGACATGATTGCTGAGGACAAAAGGGTGCAGAGGAAGACAGAGTGGAGGAAGCTGAAGGCGCTCCACCACCAAATGTTAAAGCATCTGGTGTCTCAAAGGCTGGAAGGTGAACAAGTGGTCATCTATCGCACTGGCAGCAAAGTCCGCATTGAAGAAGCATGTATGATCATGAGGGTGAAAAGGGAGCAGATATCCAGCATCAAAAAACAAGAATCACATCACTACAAATGAGAGGGAGAGCAAGGTGGGGACCCAAGACCCTCTTGTGGGCAATTAGACACCCCCATCACAGGGAGGAGACCGGCCTGTCAAGGTGCAGTGAGGTAGTGATGAAGCATACAACTTTCCCCTAGTTCCTGTAGGCTTCCTCCCCCCAGCTCTCATGGTCCCAACTCTATCTTACAAATCCAGCTGGACTAGAGAAGGTACACTAGTAGAGATGGGAACTGGAAATCTGGGGAACTAAGGACAGATGAATCCTTCAGGGCCAGTGGTGAGAGTGGAGTTAGTGGATGGGTGGAGTGAAGGTGGGTTAGAGAGAGGAAGCCAGCTACAAGGATCTACACATTACCTCCTATCTGGAGGACAGATATCAGAGGAGGGGATGAGGGGAGATGTTGGGCAGTATAAGATATGAAAAAATAATAATTTATAAAGTATTGAGGGCTGGTGGGGGAGGATGGAGCAAGGACGGAGGGGAAAGGATGAGAAGCTAATATCAAGGGCTCAAGTGGAAAAGCAGATATTTTGAGAATTATGATTGCAGCAGGCATGAAGGTGAGTGTGCTTGGCACAGTGTATGTATTATGTATTCATGTATTGTGAAAGCTGATGCATGAAACAAAATGATATTTTAAGTTGCAACAATAACAAATATTACCAATTCTGTCTAATTTCATATGTCTACCAAAAGTCCAGCTTGGACATGCATGAGGAAAACAGAGTAATTATCTAACTCAACACTAGCTATAGAAAGGGTAGGAATCGGGGATTTTGATAATCTGTGTAGCAGAACTGAGCAGAAGTGAAGCTAGATCACTGGTTTATACTACAGGATCACTCCTCTCAAGAATAATTTTTAAGGGTGGAAGTCAGCAGAGGCTAGTTTGGGTCTTGTGCCTACTCCCTTTGCTACAGGAAGAGAAAATTGATCCATAGGAATGTAAAAAGATAAAACTCCTATGAAGGAGCAAGTGGGGAGGGGTGGTATGTCAAGATATTTTTTAGCAGGAAAATGAGTGATCACTGTGGCAAAGCAAAAACACCATTTAGAGAAGCAACTAGAACAGGTATCAACACGCCAAGTTCAACAGCCTTTGAGTAGGTTTTATGGTGAGCCTGTAGGGGAGAGTAGAGCTGCTCGTTCAAGTTCCTGAGTCTAAAACTTTATAGGAGGAGAAAGCCTCGTCATTCTTCTGAGGTGCAATTGGTGGTACACTGAATTCCCCCAGGACCTGGAAAAGAGGTCTAAGGAACTAGAAGAGTTAATGGAGTAATTGTGATGTTCAAATTGTAAGCTCACTTACCAGGACTACTATGCACATTTGAATTCCATCCAACTAGACAGGTGGGAAGTTTTACCTGTTAGTGCTTGGAGGTTCTCCACCTGATACAGGACTTTTGCTATGCTCCCAAGTTCTCGGATGTGCCACTGCAGAGGAGAGGTGCCCCTTAAGACTTGGTCTATGTTACACACAAGTAACGTGGAGAAGTCCATAAGTAACTTAAGATTTTTTAAATTTTAAAATATTATTTTATTTATTTTAAAATGTTTATCTTAAAATTAATAATATTTACCATGCATAATTACTGTATTGCAAGTTAATAATAATAAGGTATTCATAGTAAGAATTCAAAGCATTCTTTTTCAAGATAGAAAGATTAGCAATTACAAACTCAGGTCAGTGATCAGAGTCCCACTCTTTGGACTTTTGTATTGATCTTGGGAAGAGAGGTTTGCCTTAGCTGAAACTTTGCAGAGGTCTTTTGTAGTTTGTGTCTAAGGTCATCAGTAGCAGGCATTTTTAAGTTATGCCTCTGGTAGGTGCTCTTCAAAGTGTGACAGAATAAAGGGGACGACACAATGTCTCTGTCTTTTCTAAGTGCATTACATGTCACTATCTCACCTTGGCTCCACACAGTAAGGGGCCAGTATGGTGCCAAAGACCAGGGTGTTACTTTACAGAGTTAAGGATTAGCTGAATGTCACATATTTTATTCAAAAGGGGTCTTTGTTTTATTTTTAGCTTTATGTCTTAAGGCCATTTAGTAAAGATTAACTATATTATATTTTCTTGTATCACAACATACCAAGTCAAAGTCAATTTCAAGGTCATTTACCACATTCTTTACTTGCGTCTCTGTTTCAATGTCTGTATTCAATTTTTAGATAAATAACTTTCTAATGATTTACTTTCCAGTGGTTCCTAATGACATACTGGGGGAAAGACAGGGCTTTCGACTCCCTAAAGAGTAGCTGCAGAGTGGTTGGAACTCGACTCAAGTGCAGTGTGTTTTTTTCTTCTCAATTATTTTATTGGGGGCTCTTACAGCGCTTATAATATTCATTACATTATTTGTATCAAGCATATTTAAACACATATTGAGAACTGCAGAGTCTCTTTCTAGACAAGGCAGTTTGAGGAGGAGGGAGCGACGGGAGTGGGGGGCTGCTGTGGCGTGCACTCCGCACCTCAGGAAGGCTTTTTGCCCGGAAACGGCTGCTTTGGGAAGACAATTGCCCAGAAGAAAAGATGTTTGGTTTTCACAAGCCAAAGATGTACCGAAGTATAGAGGGCTGCTGTATTTGCAGAGCTAAGTCCTCCAGTTCCCGGTTCACTGACAGTAAGCGCTATGAAAAGGAATTCCAGAGCTGTTTTGGGCTACATGAGGCCCGTTCAGGAGACATCTGCAATGCCTGTGTCCTGCTTGTGAAAAGACGGAAGAAGCTGCCAGCACGATCAAAGAAAAACTGGAATCATGTGGTCGATGCAAGGGCAGGGCCCAGTCTAAAGACGACATTGAAACCAAAGAAAGTGAAAACTCTATCTGGAAACAGGATAAAAAGCAACCAGATCAGTAAACTACAGAAGGAATTTAAACGTCATAATTCTGATGCTCACAGTACCACTTCAAGTGCCTCCCCAGCCCAGTCTCCTTGCTACAGTAACCAGTCGGATGATGGCTCAGATACAGAGATGGCTTCTGGCTCTAACAGAACACCCGTTTTTTCCTTTCTAGATCTTACGTACTGGAAAAGACAGAAAATCTGTTGTGGGATCATCTATAAAGGTCGTTTTGGAGAAGTCCTCATCGACACACACCTCTTCAAGCCCTGCTGCAGCAATAAGAAGCCCACTGCTGAAAAGCCCGAGGAGCCGGGCCCCGAGCCTCTGCCCATCTCCACTCAGGAGTGGTGACTGGGGTGTCTGTCAAAGGGCAACAACAAGCGATTTACATTT
>PVJH01035827.1:0-19340 GCA_004026705.1 Nesogale talazaci
GGGACCCCTGCCCTCAGCAGGGAGAGACATCCCCCCCTTCTTGTCTCAGAGGCCTTCCTGTGTTGTGCAAGCTACAGACTTCCCCCGGTGGCGGGCGTTTCTGGCCCCCCTGCATGACCTGGCTTCTAGCCTTGCCTCTGTGCCTTGTGGACAGACAGTTCCCCTCGCTGGGACCCCACATTTCTCCACATTTCCCCACATTTCTCATGGGCCTAAGAGGAAGGCTCCTGTGATCCATCCTAAGCCTGGTATTGAAGGAGCAAAAAAAAGAGAAAAGCTGCCCTCTTAGGGACCCTGAGTCAGTAGAACTCAAAACTATACATTCTGGCCCCCCCCATATGGGAGACCCTGGTGGCGCAGTGGTTAAAACTCCAAGCTGCTACCTGAAAGGCAGAGGGTTCAAACCCACCAACTGCTTCCTGGGAGAACCACGAGGCGATTTGTTTCTGTAAAGAGTTATAGCTTTGGAAACGCCATGGTGTGTGTGTGTGTGTGTGTGTGTGTGTGTGTATGTGTGTCCCCGCGTGTGTGTGAATGCTTTGTCCAATGGGGTCTCTACGAATTTTGGACTCCACACCGGTGCATGAAACAACCCACACACATGTGCATGCGTCTGAACTGAGTGTAAGGAGAAGCCACTAACTGGGCTTTGCCAGCAAGGGACGGGGGACACTGCGTTGGGTTTTGTATGGATCTTGTCTCCACAAGCTGCTGAAAACAAGCAGCCCTGGTGGGTTGACTGCAGCAAGAGACACAACCAGAGGAAGCAGCCCGTGGGTGCTCACACTGAGCCCGAGGACGCCTTCTTGCTTCAATTCTCGCAGGCTCACCCCTCTTCCCAGCACTTTCCCCCGCCAAAGGAAGTGGTCATTGAACAAGATACAGGACGGGTCTGCCTGCGGTGCCTGCAACCCACCAGGTTCTCCATGGGAGAAAGGGGTGGGTGACTTCTCACCGGGAGCTGATGCCTTGCAAATCTGTGGGGCAGTGTTCCTGGGTCCAGAAGGGTCGCCGCCGTGGCTCCAGAGGCGGGACGTTATCTGTTTATTCCAAAAACCGAGTCTTGGGGTTTGAGAAACATCCCCAGAGTCCTTCGCCTCTCTGGTGATGAGGGGATGTGTGTGTGACCCATGCCCATTACTGGCTAGTCCAGGTACCCAGGAGACCTCAACTGCTTGCGAAGGCAGACAGAGGAGCGAACAGGCTTTCCCCCTGCAGACAGAGGCGAGAAACTGCAAGGCCCTTTTCCTCTCTGTTCCTGTGTGAGGAGAGGGAAGGGTAGGTGCAACGGGGGGCATTCACAGACTCAGTGCCAGGACCATGCCAGTGGAGGTGGGGAGGGGGTGCGGCAAAGGGGGAAGGAGCAGGTGAGCTCCACTCTACTCTGCCTCTGCTCTGCCATGAGAATGGTCCAGCGTCAGCAGATCCGGGTTTGGGGGGGAGGGGGAGAGAAACTAGAAACCTGAATTGGTGATGAGGTCAACCAACTTTCAAATAATAGCGACGAGTTCAAATTGTGCTCAAAACCACGGTGAGGGCCAGAAAAAAGCCCCTTGGCCTCAGTGAGCCTTCTGGGTGCAGAGCCCTGGTCGGCTGCCATCCACTGGCGGCCTGTGCCAGCAGCGTCTGCCGCTTGCGTTGTCAGGGTTGATCTTGCGTCAACAACATCCCAGCAAAGCCAAGGGCACCTTGTGCCAAACTTGGCTGATCAAACCTCTGGTCAGAGACTTTGCGAAAACAAACAAAAACAAACCCAACCGGTTGCCGTGGAGTCCAGTCTGACAGATGGCAACCCCGTGTGTGCAGAAAAGAAATCCCTGGATTTTCCAGGCTGTTGCTGGTGGGGTAGCAAGGGACCTGAGGTCTTTCTCCAAGGGGGTCTCTGGGCGTGTTCAAATGCCAACCTTTCTGTTGGCAGCTGACGGCTCCATCATTTGGGCCTTTCAGGTTGGGATGGCCTAGGCAGAGGCAAAACCCAAAGGAAGAGGAGTTTTCCAGTTCCTGAGTCTGCAGAGGCAAACAGCCACCTACTGGATCCCTCCCATGTTAGGGGCCTCCGTGAGGCAGGGCTCGGTGGCAGATGGAGCCGTCATACCTGCTTTTTGAGCTTCTTTGTGGAGTGGTAGTCCACCAGGGCCACGGAGAGGGGGACGGTGTGGTCCTCGCCCATCAGCGCTAGCAGCACGCCAGTGTCCGAGGCCGGGCGAATCCGAGCAACGACTTCTATTTCCCAGGTCGTTTCCGTTCCCACGTCCAGTGACGTCCGCACTGCGAAGAAGGCGGCGCATTACAAGATGATACAGACTGGGGAGCGGCCGCCCTGACTGGGCCCACCGGGCTCACAGGAGGACCTTGGGAGACAGGGCTGTTCCTGGCACCTTCTCCTAGACTGCAAGGGATGCACGTGGCAACTGGTAACACTCCTTTCCAGCCCAGAGAGCTCCACGTGGCCTTTCTGGGAGTGCAGGGGCTGCTTCGGGGAGCTGTGCTTTAGCTGGGGAGGGAGGGAGAGGCAAACTCCAGCTGTTGGTTCCCAGGCCAGCTCGTGGTCAGAGGGCCACGGGGAAGCTGGGGAAGGACGGCTGCATCCGCACCCTCTGTTGTACCAGTTCCTCCCATTTCTTCCTGTGGCCTCCACACAGCGAGGTAGGCCCGGGGACTGTGGCCAGGGGGCCGGCCCACCTTCTTTTTAGAATCCTGGTGGTGTCGCTAAATACCACCACAAAGGGAGAACGGTAGGCTTTCTACTCTTGGAAAGTTAGAGCCTCAGAGACCCCCAGGGACAGGTCTACCCTGCTCCAAGTCAGAATTGACTCCATGACAATGCACCTGGAGTCTGGTTGTCCCGCAGTGCAAGAACCTAATTAATGACGAACTCTTTCTCACACCAACTTGCTGAAAATTCACAATCTCAGTTTTTGGTTGTGTTTTGGCTTGCACCCAGAATGGTCCCTAAGGCTTTGCGTCAGCTCAAAAGGACTTTGAAATGTTTACAGCACGAACAAATGGAAGCGCTCATGATTCCAAGTGGCCATATTCAATTTTTATATTCTGAGTTGCAATATTTTCATCATTCTACTTACTGTCTCAGTGAAGTTACTCTTTATTCAAATGCATCCACCCATCCATCCAATTGACGTTTCTCTTTCTCTCGCTCTCTCTACCTACTTTTCCCATATGTCTATCTCTATACAAAACTACCTATCTACAAAGGAGTTTTCAAAAGTTTGTGGGATAATACCATTAACATTTAAATATACTTCCCCACCAACTTTCTGAAGTCCCCTTACCCATCCACCATCGACCCTAACAAGTCGCGCTAAGAAATATTTTCTGGCCACAAGAGGCAGCATGTTGTCCCCTGAGGACAAATGGCATGCATGTTTCTTTCCCACATTCCAGGCCTCTGCTGACCAAGAAGCCCAGATGAGACCCTCTGTCGCCTCCCTCTCATGAGGGAGCTATGGAGTGTAGGCGAGGCCACACTGAATCAGGGTTACCTTAGGTTCAAGCTTGGTTGTGTCTCTACCCCATGGCAAAGTGAGCTCCACCAGATGATGACAGACTTCACTCCCTCCTTTCCCACTGTGCCGGTGGGGACAGGCGAGGGGAGGGCTCTCTATTCCTGTGTGCCTCCCACCCACAAAGGGGGTCCAAGGACATCCATCCTCATGAACTACTAATAGATGTCGGTGCACATCACATTGAGAGAGGAACGGCTACAGCAGCACTCTTCTCTCGGCCAAAGTGCTCCCCATTTACAGAAGTGTGTGAAGGGAGAGATGCATGCACACCTCCCAGAGAACTGAGGTGTAAGGCCTGATTGTAAGGAAATATTTCCGGAGCCCATTGGCAGCAGACTGACTATTCAGCCATGCACCTCAACTCAATGATGGTGGAAAAATGGCGAAGCTCCACCAGGTGCCTCCCCATCTCAGGCTGCGAGATTCAACCCATTGTGATTGGCTGCAGAGAAAGGAATACCCCACTGTGCCTTGCAGCTCTCTGCTGGGTTATGCAATGCACACGCACTGTTGTCCCAGCCTTGTGAAAGTGCAGAGGTCTGAACATTACGTGGCCTCAGCTTCCGTAAGAACGTCAGAGACGGAAACCCCACACGGTACAGGGGTACCACCCTCCCCTGCCTTTATAAATGATGTGTGTGATGGAAAGGGATTATGTATCGTGTGTGGCTAAATGAAGCCGTTTGTCATCGCATGGCTTTATAGTAAGCACGGTTGAGTTCTTGATTTGTATCCATGGAAATAAAGAGTAAAATAACACACAGAATGGTGTTGTGTCTTGTGTCGGGTGGTAGGATTTGGGGTGAATGAGACTTTTCTTTCGAAATACCTTTAACAATAGGATATATATATATATATATATATATATATATATATATATATATATATAGACAATCAAAGCAAGGAGACAAATGACAATGTGAAGACCCAGGAGACTTTGTCCATCTGGCTAATGTCAAAAGGGCAGAGTCCTTCTGACAGGCAGTTTGACCCAGGCTGCGCTTTCCCTGGACTTGAACTGGATGCCTGAGGTGGCACATGAAGGAGTGGGAAGGGGGGAGGGTATGTGTGCGTGAGCTGCCTGCCCTTTCAGGTGGATGTGCCAGGGCAAGGGGTGGTTTACTGAGGAGGGGCTTGGAGGTCAGCAATGGACAAAAGACAAGGGCCCCTGGGATGAGGGAAGTGATCCTGGGAAACCGTCCTAAACTAACAACACATGAGCTCCTTCAAGAAGGATGTTCATCTGGAGCACTGTCCCCTTACGGAAATCTCCATGTAAGAGTGAATAGGCAGCTTCTTCACTCATCTCCCCCCACAAAAAAAAAAAAAAAAACAAACCCTCATGGCAGAGTCACTGCCGACTCCCAGAGGCCCAATCGGACAGAGTAGAAATGTCTGTGGGTTTCTAAGACGGTAACTTCATGGGAGTGGAAGGCCTCATTTTATTCCCATGGAGCAGTTTGTTGGTTTTGAGCTGTCCAAAGGGTCACCCACTATGCTCGTCACTCTGGAACACGATGGGACTTTGATGGTCAGCAGGTCTAAGGCCAGGGTGGGCAAACACTGTGGGCAGGCAGGGAAGGTGGTGGCACACTGTAAAGTGTGTGACCACTGTCGATGAGGTACATGTGGCCCCTCTGTTGGATGGATGTGTATTTGTGTATACAGTTTAGACAAAAAGTAATATCTTTGTTGAAAACGACAACGAGGCACCTTCTTTCCTGAGAGTGCCCCAACCACCCCAGGAGAATCCCCAACTCTCTTTGTCTCAGAGCTGCGTGCGAAGTCCCTTCTCGGGCTAGCCAGCCTGCCCACCCTGCACCATTCCGACCCCAACTTGGCCACTACCTTGGCTAATGTGAAACTCAGGGAGAACGCGGGTGTCCATGCTGAGTGGTCGTGTCTCTGCCCCCCTCATGCTGCTTGCCGTCCTGAGAGCTGTGGGGGACATTGGGGCATCCCCGACGCTGTCATCCCAGGGGTGCTCTCTGCAACTCTCTCGGCCTGTGGAACCAAGACTTACTGTAATTGAGACTGTAGAAGGCAAATCCATTGCCTGGGAAGAAGGACCCCTTTTCCATCATGGAGAAGCATTGCATTTTTGTGTTCAATTTGACAGTTTCTTGGATGGTGGTGTCTTCTCCATTCAACCAGTTCCAGCTCCTCATACAACCATCCAGGCGAGGGTTGATCTGCAAAGACAGAAATCACAATAGCTTCCGAGGGGCCACCTGTGCTCCCAGATACAAGGCGGCAGATGTCTGGTGACCCCTGCTCCCCCCCTCGTCACCCCCCTTCCCAAAGCAGAGTCCTCAGCCGTCCCAGAAGCAGGAGGAATCCTCTGCTCAAACCAGGCCTGTGGACCTCTCCTGCAAAAACAGATCAACCCTACTTGTGGTGGATGCTTCCATTCAGAACTCTTTGCTTCATCAGATGCCTGACTGGCACTGCTTGATGGGAACGCCGGGTCTGGCACACCAGTGAGCACGCGTGCCACCGAGAGTGGAGCGCACTAAGCAGCGCCCGTCCTCCTTGTCTGTGTTTTTCTCTCTTCATGTATATAGAATACGGAGGACAATCCCTGACCACCTAGCTGAACAGCTGTGGGAAGCAGTGACATTGGTATAACCCCATGTGCCTGGTGTGGTTTGCCTCGCATCTAAAACGTCGTTCTGTTTCACAGGGATAGGGAAACTGGAAATCCAGTGGCAGCAGATGGTGCTTCCATTTCAGCCATCGCCTTGTCGCATGGTTTTGAGCACACTGGGTCACTTCAGCCTGGATCTGTAAGAGGACAGACTGGAGATTGGAAACAGTGGGTTTGACTGAGCAGGGACACTGTAGGCAGTCCCCCTCAGAGTCCTCTGATGAGAAGAAAGTACTAAGAATCCCTTTCATCAGGGGCCTAAAGGTGCTCCACACTATCATTTCTGTATTTGCTATGGAAATTACAACCATTGTAGCTGGGGCTCTGGCCCTTCACATCAGCATGGGGGAAGCTGGAAAGGTGTGTGGTGTGAGGAAGGGATGAGGGAAGGCAGAGTGTAATGAAACTGACTTCCTTACTGAGGCTTTCTCCAACCCCACACCCCATGGAACTCTTCACAGGCCAAATATCCCGCGATGTTCTCAGAAACAGTCTCCCAAAGTCCTTTTATAATTGCCGTTAAAATAATCATTTTATCGCATCTTCTCCCCGCCCCTCCCGCTTGTAAAATTTTTATTATACCCAGAGGAAAACTTAACTGAGTCTCATACAATGAAATGGTGATAAGCACCTGGTATAATTAATGCTACAACTTGACTGCTTCAATGTTAGGTACCTTTCCACCTCCCTCGAGGTCCCTTGCCAAGCTTGTGAATGCTGAACACATGTGAGCACATGGCGAGATCTGTTCCCTGCACTGATGTCACCCAAGCTCTCAAACACACTGCACACCACGCCCTCCTACCCGAGGGATGGACACTGGTACTCACGGGCTGAACGAGGTCTTTCTCTTTAAAGGGAATGCCTCCCACGGTAAGGTTCAAATGATACAGTCCTCTGTCCAGCTGAAACAGGTCCCCAGCCACTGCTATTTTCATAACAGCGTCCTTGTTGACTTTGACCACAAGATTCCGCTCCAGCTCCTCAACAGAAATCTGGGGAGAAGCAAAGCCTTGAGAAGAGGGGTCTTTGGATTGGAAAAGGGGGCAGGAAGCACACCCCTGGAAGCACCACCGGCACCTGCTGATGGCCACGCACGGCCAGTCTAAGGCTTCCAAGTTCCTTCCCTCCATGCCCCCGGCAGATGCGCATGGCCACACAGTGAGCTGTCAGGTCGGTGTGTTTGGGAAAGGGAGCGCAATGCAGAGAGGAGCGGCTCTCTCTACCATGCCTGGTTCAGGGACACACGTGAGGGCTGGGGCTGAATGGCTGTCTTTTCTGGGTCTCATAGAGTGGTCTGCCTTTTGACAAGGTAAAGTCACACTTCCCAGTCACCCCCTTCTTGGAAAATGCATGAGTTTTTCTCCTACTCTGGCAGCTTTCTGTCTTCCACCAGTTCC
Organism: Nesogale talazaci; assembly: GCA_004026705.1. Lineage (NCBI taxonomy): Eukaryota > Metazoa > Chordata > Mammalia > Afrosoricida > Tenrecidae > Nesogale > Nesogale talazaci. The sequence goes on from PVJH01035827.1 coordinate 7,572, forward strand.
AGCTGGCTCACGGGTCAGAGAATACTGGTAAGTAAATAAATAAATTGTAAATAAATAAATAAATCACAAGTCCCTCTGTCTGAAGTTCCAGTGGCCACTTTCGCTGCCTCTTCAAGGACAAGTGAACCAATGGCTGATGTTGGCATGACATCTCAGAGAGAAGGGAAAATCCATGTCTGGATATCCGCGCTGTACTCCCCTCACAGACAGCCGCCACACAGGTATAAATGACTGTCACAAATGTCTTCTGCAGAGCAAACACCACAGACTGGGGTCATCTGTCCTCGGCTCATTTTCTGAGCGAGATGTTCTCACTTTCTTCTGACGCTCCACCGAAGTCCACGTCAGCAGTGAAAGAGAACGTCCACCTGGTGGCAGCATGCCTGACTCTCTGCAGCAGGACTCAAACCGACCAGCTGTTGAACTAGAAACCAGGCCAAACTCTCAAGGAAATTCAGTGTTTCGAACCTTTTCTGTCATTGCAAAATGTTGACACACATGGAGAAAAGCTCACAAAAAACATAAGCAAGCAGCGTACTGAGTCATTATAAAGCAAACATGCATATGATCACCACCCAGGTCAAGAAATCGAACTGGTAAGTACCCCAAAGCCACAAATCGTGGGTGCCCTTTCTCAACCCCGAGTCCTGCCCTGCTAGAGACACCGGGTCAATGTTCTTTCTTTCAGTTATATGGCTGAAATAGAAATCCCAAAACAATCAACTTGAGTTTCAAAGTGAAGACAGAAAAACCATTCAACAGGTATTATTGGGGGGTCTGGCTTTCTTCTCAAACTTACTTCTGAGATTTATCCCCATCATTGTATATCATTTCATTTTTGTGGCTTTACAGTATTCTACAGTAAGACAACTACAAAGTTGAAAAGTGTCCCAGATTTTTCAGTCTGGGGCTAACACCAATAATATTGCTGTACATGTGTTCTGGTAGGCATAAATAATTACTTCTAGCATGATTATAAGATTCCTTGGGTGGTGCAAAAGTTTAAGTGCTCAATTAGTGGCCTAGAGGTGGGTGGGTTTGAATCCATCTATAGGAGCAGTTCTCAACCTGTGGTTCGTGACCCCTTTGGGGGTGGAATGGCCCTTTCACAGGGGTCACTTATGCATAACAGTATCTAAATGACAGTGATAAAGTAGCAACGAAAATAATCTTTAGTTGGGGGATCACCACAACATGAGGAACTGTGTTAAAGGGTCGCACTCTGAGGAAGGTTGAGAACCACTGGTCTAGAGGTACCTCGGAAGAAAGGTCTGGTGATCTGCTTTTGCAAGGGCGCAGCTGAGGAAGCCTTACGAAGCACTGCCCTCCCTGCATGGGATTGTCTTGCATCAGAATGGACTTGACAGCGATGAACAGCAATCAGCTGTCCAAATGAAAATGACACTTCTGCCGTGAGGTCCATTCCAACTCATTGTGACCTTATCAGACAGGAGCAGCAAGCCTCATCTGTCTCCTGAGGATCAGAGGGTGAGTTTGAACCTCCTGTGGTTAGCATGTCACCCACCGATTTAAAATCTACCGTGTCATCAGAACTTGGTCAAAGGATATGTGTCTTCTTCAACTTTGCTACATAGTAACAATCTGCTTTCTAAGGAGTTGTGCCCAAGCAAACTCTCCCCAGAAATGAGAATTCCTGTATTCAACCTGCACCCTCACCAACACTTAGTATTGGCAGGCTTTTTAATGTTTGCTGTTGGTGTAGTTACATAATCTGTTGTCTATTCGAAACTTATGAGTGGAGGAGGGGAGTTTGGCCTGTCCATCAAGTCGTAGCTTCATGACTTCATTTGGAGGTGCTAAGGAGATAAATAGCTTTTTGGAGGTGGGACACATGCTCACTTCCTGTGCGACATATTTTTTTGACAAGAGACACATGAAGCTATGCTGGAGCCCTGGAGCTAGAGGAGTCATGTGGAGACCCACACAATTGCTGAGCTGCCTCTACTGCCACGGGATCCACAAGACTTCCCACCCACTGGTCTGTGATCTCCCCGTATTCGTCGACATTGCATTTGTTTCATGAGTCTGAAGCAGCATTCATAGATTGGTATCAGACATCTGAGCTAATATCAGCTCTGGACTGAGTGGGATATATTCTCAATACAGCATTCAATTGCTCTTATATAGAACGTTCTTTCTGGTACTCATATGAGAGTCTATGAATTTGTTTCTCTAATCTACCGGTTAACACACTGTCCTTGGGAGTATGCACTAGTAATTTAGTTAAACTTACATTTCCTTGTTACTAAGGTGGTTGAGTAACTCCTCTTATATTTATTAGTCATTTGGATTTCATCCTTTAGGAAATTCCTGTTTAATGTTTCTACCTGTTTTCTATTGGATTGCCTTTTTCTTATCATTTGTAGTTCATCACATATTTTGGACTTGAGCCACTTGCTTGTTCTATGTGTTGCTAAATGTCTTCTCTGCTGTGTTTACTTTACCACTCTACAGTTTGCTTGTAAGTGTGTTTGGTAAATAGATACTTTGAATGTACATGAAACCTTATAATTTTCCGTTACGGGTGGTATATTCTATCCTATTTAAATCTTTATTTTCTCTAAGTCCATAGAAACAACAGGAAAACAATCTTCAAACATTCAAGTGCATTTTCTATATAGTGATCTGATTATGCCAGCATATTAATTAATAATGCAGAGCTTTCCTTCTGCCACAGCATCACGTCCACCATTAATCAAGCATCCTTGAATGCATGGCTGTTTCTAGGCTCTGTCTTCTACCCTGTTTGATGAGTCTTGCATTAATACCACACAATTTTCATTCCTCAAGCTTTTTTTGGGGGGGGGGCATCACTGCCCTCTGTTGGGAATAGGAGGCCCAGCCTTGCTCCTGGAGCGCTGCTGCTGGATTTGAACCGCCAACCCAGTGGGCTGCAGTCCCGCACACAACCACCACACCACCGGGGCTCAGCCCCCTGAAGCTTTAAAATAAAATAAATCCCATATGTCCAGTAGAACAAGTTCTCCCTCCCTAATCATCTTTTTTTCAAGAATATCATGGTTAATTCTGGACCTGCTATGTTTCCCTACAAAGGATACAATCTTCCTGTAATGTTATACACATGTACAGAGGGAGTCTACTAGAATTCAGTGAACTTTATACATTATTTTGGGAGAGTGTCGAAATCTTTATTATTTGAATCTTCCAATCCATGTATATAAGTCATTTCTATATTTCTATATATCTTTGAAGATATTTTATAGTTCTCTGATTAGAAGTCTTTAAATATCTAGCAGTATGCTTATTTTCATGATAGTACAAACAGTGCTTTAAAAACTAGTGTTTAAAAAAAAAACCTAGTGTTTGGTAATGCCATGGATTTTGTATTTTGGTCTTTAATTCAGTAGTCTTGCTGACTTTCTTTTAGTTCTTGTAGTATGATAGTATTAGTTCTAATAATCCATTACTTCTAATAAAAATCCAATAACTTATTGCTATTATGGTTTTCATTTTCTACATACTCACTGTCACATCACCTGCATTAAAAATGAAGCAACAATTATTTCATTCTTTTCAATGCCTTCATCATTAGCAAGGGTTCAAACACAACACAGAATAAAGTGAGATAGCACTCAGACTTCTCTTATTGCAAAGGGAAAAAACCTGTCACTGTTTAAGGACTATGGAAGTAAATAGGCTATTTTCTCTATTTTTTAGCAGATGAAGGCCATTATTCAGGTCAAGAATGTGGCTATCTAGTCTACTATTATTAGGGGTTTTGTACCTAACACATGTCAAACCGTACTCAAATGCTTTTTCTGAATCGAGTGCGCCACAAGGGCCCTCTGCTGGTGTAGTGGTTCAGTGTTGGATGACTCGCTCCAAAGTTAGCAGTGTGAAAATACCTGTGGACCCACAGGAGAAAGACGAGGCTTTCTACTCCCATAAAGAGTTGAAGTCCCAGAAACCTCAAAGGACAGTTCTACCCTTTTCTCTAGAGTCTCCATGGGTCCGCCATGACCGGGGGTCAGTGAGTGAGAATGAACCACATCATATTTAATGGAGCCCTTGGGATCATTTTATTGAAGGTGTTGAGAAATTCATGACAAGTTTCTAAGAGTACAGCCATAACAAAGCCCAAGAATAAATCCCAATTCAAGCCAAGCAAACTCACTGCCATCGATGCCAGCGAACAGAGTAGAGAAGCACTGCCCCTGTGGCTTTGCAAGGCTGTATTTCTTTTTTTTGGGGGGGGGGCGGTGGGGGGCATCACTGCTCTCCGGCGGTGGGAGTAGGAGGCCCAGCCCCACTGCCGGAATTGAACCTCCGTCCCAGTGGGTCGCGGTCCCGCGCCCAACCACTACGCCACCGGGGCTCAGCCGGCTGTGACTCTTTACAGAGGTAGAAAGCCTCGGGTTTCTCCAGCAGCATAGCTGGTGGGTTTGAATTGCCAACTTTGCTGTCACCGGTCCACTGTGTGACGAACGAGGGCACCAAGGCTCCTCCTATGCTACCCAGTTAGTCAGAATCCATCACTCTGTCGTTGGATGTGGTTGACAGTTTTAAAGGCATTTCACATCTATGCTTATGAGAGATTGGGCCTGTCCTTTTTCCATTCTCATAATTCCCCTCATGAGGTTCTGAAATGATGCCAGTCTCAGTAACTAGACTGGAGAACAGAGACATTTCTCTGTTTCCTAGAAGTGTTCTTCTGTGTTCGGTGTTATCTTTTCCCTTAAATATTTGGAAGAACTACTTGACGGGGGAATTAGGGGCTCAGAGTTTTCTTTGTGAAAAACTGTTAATGACTTCTAAACTTAAAAGATTACAATAATATGCAGATATTGTATTTTTATGTCAGTTGTGTCTAGAAGTTTTTTTACAGTTCATCTAAAACTTAGAATTCCTAAAAAGTTGTTCATCATATCCTGCCATATTTTTAATATGTAGAAGACAGGATGTGATACCACATTGGTGGGGCATGCTTTCTCCTAATCAGGTACACTTGGGGCTTTTCAAAAGCACCCATTCTGGGGCTTGGGTACTCTCTCTCCGAATACCACGTGTTTGTTTTCCACTTCATTGATATCTTTGCTCCCCCCCTGCAATCACTCTTCTGTCTCTCACTTCTTGAGATAGGTGCTTTTAGTTCGTTCCTTTTTAATGAACAAAAGTTGAAATGGAGTCCGTGTCCATATCAACCTTATAGAACAGGACAGCAACCCAATGCACAAGCACTATGCCACCTTATTCTTTGGGCCTCAAGTTTTCTGCACGTGACAGTGCCATCTTTCCACTTTTTTTTTTTTTTTTTTAGGCATCACTGCCCTCTGGTGGTGGGAGTAGGAGGCCCAGCCTTTGCTCCTGGGAGCTGGAATTGAACCTCCATCCCAGTGGGCCGCAGTCCCGCGCACAGCCACTACGCCACCGGGGCTCAGCCCACGCCACCGGGGCTCAGCCCGCATCTTTCCACTTTTTGAACCTTAATTTCAATGTAAACATTTGAGTGTTCCTTTTCTCCCAAGTCTTTGCACAGGCCCCAGCTTGCACAGCTTTTCCTGGGTCTGAGAGCTTCCTGTAAGCCCTGATGTCGATGCCTCTTAGATGATTTTCCTGGCAGGACTGTCATTATTATTTCATTCCACTGTTTTCTTATTTCGGTTGTGATTTTTTTCTTTGAGCCTAGTGTCAGGCTTGTTGCGCCAACCTGGTCAACAGGAACATGTTGAATTGGAGGGCAAAGAGATAAATGGCTCTGCAAGGCCCGCCCCCATCTCTCTTGCTCCCTGGTGATTGGCCCAATGTGCTGCTGCTTGATCTCGATCTCAACCTGTGTGCTACACTCCCTGTGGGCCAAGCCCACATGTGGACCATGTCACTAGAGCTTGAGGCTCCTTTGAGAACTGTCTCACCGTGCTGCTGGTGCGTACATCGCTGGATCTTGAGGTTGGTGGATCTCGTTGCCTTCCATTGCTTGCGTTCGATATCCCCTGGGGCCTGCTGCGCCACGTTTCAGAGGTAATGACTGTTGCTGACCCAAACTGCTGTTTGCTGCCTATGGAAAGACTGCCTGCCTTGCTGGTGAATGACCAAGTGACCCTCTGTCTCTCACAATGCTCCCCCTTGTGGAGTCTCTGTGGTCCAATGGTAATGAACCTGCACAGATCACTGTGTACAAGGCCAATCAGCCTGTTCACTTTAACGTTCCCCTGCCCTGGTATTCTAGACCAGTCTCTTGCCAACAATGTAGATTTTTCCATTGTAATGTGGTCAATTGTTGCCTTTTAGCAGACCACTCATTCCATTGCATTTAATGTACCTCTGTGATTCTAAGGTTGTATTCCACTTTTGGGGAGCTCCTTTTTATGGAAGATAGGAATCATATATGCTTTAAAATTTTTATCCTCTGTAGGTTTGGGAGTTTCACAATCTTTTCCCTATTTTTTAGGGGCTACTCTAGAAATGATAACGTGTCTAATCTAATAGATGCCTTTATCCTCATCTGGGACAATGAAAGGACCTTAAAACGTGAAGGAAATGTACTATCTTCATGAGGTCAAGGCCGTAGAGTGGTTATGCCTGGGGTGTAATCCATACGGTTCCCAGTTCAAAACCACCAGTAGCTCCAAGGGAGGGAGAGACTGGGCTTTCTACTCCCGTTAACGGTTACATCTTGGGAATGCACAGGTGGGTCCCTGTGAGTCACAAGCATGGACTTGATGGGCGTGAGTTTGGTTTGGTTTGGGTTATAGGCAACTGTTTGAGGAGCCATGGTGACACAGTGATTATGAGCTGAGCACTGACTGCAAGATCAGCAGTTTGAAACGACCTTGGGAGGAAGGGGAGCCTGTCCACTCCAGTGACATGCTACCATTTTGAAATCCCCAAGGGCAGTGCTGCCTGGTCTTATTAGGTCGCCGTGAGTAGTCAGTGTTGACTTGATGGCAGTGGTTTGGGTTTGGCTATACCTTTTACCATTTTTTTTTTCCTGCATCCCTGCCCTGGTGGGAGTAGGAAACCCAGCCTTGCTCCTGGAGAGCTGCTGCTGGATTTGAACCGTCAGTCCTAAGGGCCGCAGTCCCGCACACAACCACTGCGCCACCAGGGCTCAGTCGGCTATGCCTTTTAAATCCAATACCATTCCCTTTTCATGCCACAAAGTAGTATTGCTTCAAACCATCAGTGTTCATCTATGCGTACAGATTTGCCATTTTCATTCATTTCTGTCTCCTTTTTTCAGGTGGAATTCCTTTCAATTAAAGAAGGCCCTTTACATTTTTACCCCCCCTTTCGTGGATGGCTACCTTGAGGGACTTGCTCAGTTTTCGTTTTTCCTGTTATTCTTAAAAGTTATTTTCGCTGAGTGTACGGAAGTAAAGGCTTACCAATAAAAGAAGGAAAGAAAACTTTCTTTTGCTCTATGGGACATGCCCTTTACTTGAGGACCTTCTCATCATCGTTTCCCTGGGACCTTGACAGTGGTGGAAGTCAGCTATGTTCCCAGGAGACAAGGCTCATGATGAAAACAAACAACAAAGATGCGTGATTGGTGAATGTAGCGACACTGAGAGGAATAAGCTATAAATACTCAGTGGAAACCACAGCTTTGAGTGTAACTGGGCACGTCCCTTACCACAACCACAGAAGTTACACTGATGGACGATTATAAGAGATAGTGAGTTACTAGGAAACACTGGTCTTTAAAGCCAAGGTGAGTCCCCTATTCACCCATGCGGTCTTGTTCTCTTCTACTGAGGAGGGTGGAAAATCCATTCAACTCCCCTCGACACCACTGATATTCCGGTGCTGGCCCTCCTGGGTCCTTCTTCCAATGCCAAGGCAAGCTGCTCCTTTTGGTGGCGGTGGAAGGGACTCATTAATTTGTCTTATTTTTTAAATGTCCAAGTCATGTCTTTTTATTATATTCACAAAGTTGTCCAACCATCATTACTTCTGGTCTATTGAATCTTATATTAACTTGTTGTTTGTTTTTTGGTTCTCAGTTCTCTGTTGAGTTCCATATGGACTTAAATTTATCTTGACATTCATCTGGCTTATTCATCAGGGTCTATTGACTCTGATCTTTGAGTCTTGGAAAACTCTCAGTCACTATCCCTTGAATATGAGTGTGGTCTCGTTCTGATTCTGGGCCTCCAATCGACCACATTTTGCTCCCTGCCCCTGCATGGCGCTGTGGCTTACTGATTTTCTGGACTTCCCTCCTTATGCCATGCAAACTTCATTCCAGAAAGGTTCTTCCAACCCTCTTATCTGTGGACTCTCATATCTCTCCATATGCTTGTTTACTGTGTTCTTCATTTCAGGGCTTTGTTTGCCTATTTTTCATTTTTCAGTTACAGAAATGCTCATTGGTTCATTGAAAAAAAATCTGCCTTTGCACTTTTAATAATTACCAGGGGATAAAAACCTCCAAGGGAGGCCCTTTTTTCCGTGTACACAGCATGTATGTTTGTTTTACTCGACTGTGTTCACAGATTCCAGTTATCTGGAGCCTTAACAGCTGTGTGTTAGTCTGGGTTGAGTAGAGTAACAATCAAGAGAAACTCAGAGTATAAGAGAGAGTTTTATATTTAAGAGTAATTGTATATTAAGAAAACATCCTGGCTCAATCCAGATCAAGTTCATAAGTTTGATATCAGCCCATAAGTCCATTATTAGCTCCTATGTCCAATATTAGTCCCATAATTCTTCCACAGACTCACAGAGCACATATAATATTCCTGGAAGCAGGAATACCAGAGGCCAGCATGTGAAAAGTCTTATGGAAGCATCTCAGCCGTGGTACCGGTCTGTATGTGGCTCCTCTAGTTCCAGGGCTCTGGCTGCCATCAGGGTGGCCCCATGTGTCTCGTCCACAGGAATGTCCAGCAGAGAGAGTGGGTGCCTCACCCCCAGTGAGGAAGACAGGCATTCCCAGAATCCTCTGGAGAAGGTGATACCCACACAGAGGCATGATTGGCTATGACCTGATGGGCACATTAGATTCCACTCCCTCACTCAAGATGACAGGAGATGATGTCACTGCCACAGGCTGCATTTCAAGGGTCTGTTATTTTGGGCACATTCTCCTCTCTGGCATCTCGTACTGTAATGACGCTGTGTGAACATAACTTCAGGCCTGAGATGATGTTCTCTGTCCTTCAGAGACTGTCTCTTCTGCTTCTGTCAGGTGCGGGTGGGCACTAGCATATGTGACCACCATCACTCAGTTTTAGGGCTTCATATTCTTTGCTGGCCACGTAGGTGACTGAGGCTGGCTGCTGTCCATTTGCAGGCTGACAAATTCCGATCTCTGCTTCACGGTCTTCAACCCTCTGTGAGATTCACGATGCCTCAGAAACAGGAACCCTTCACGGGGTTCCCATTGGCCGCCACAACTGGGCAGAAGCTATCTTCCCCCCCAGCTCCCCACAGTTCCTGTGTTAAGTCCTCTTCTGTCACTTTCCAGAGAAGTGGATGGCATTCTGCCTTGATAAGTCTCATTCCTACACGGCAGGGCTGGTGCTGCCAACGACCTCGGAGATTATCTGGTCTCCGGATGATAAAGTGTTTCCATTTCTCTGCGCAGCAGGAAGAGGCACACAGAGTCACTTGGCAGTATATCTGCCACGGGTGAAAAGAGAGTGACAATGTCATGTCACATGATGTTGCCACCCTTGACCTTTCTAACTCGGTCATTTTGCAAATGAAGAAGCAAGCTCAGAGTGGTTTCTTCTTGTGACCCATAGGACCAGAGCCTGAGAGGGCTCTCTGTGGGACATTAGAGGGGAGACTGGCATTTTCCCCACCTGGTCAATGATCACCTTCTTCCCACCGATCTGCCAGACAACGGTCAGCTTGTCCTCCTTCTGATGGATTGCACCTTGCTGTGATGCTGGAAGCGCTGTCGTTGTCATTTCAAATACCACCAAGGTCACCCATGGTGAACAGGGCTCAGTAGAGCTTGCAAGCCAAGAGACTAGGAAGAAAGTCTTGGTGATCAGCTTTTGACAGCTGGCTAATGAAAGCCTTAGAGATGACAAAGAGGATATTATTCAATAGCGTCATGATGGAAGATGACGCCTTGGTTGGAGGAAACTCCACCACAGAGTGGTTGAAATAATGGGCTCAAAGAACACTCTAGCACCCAGGAAGTGGGCGCAGGAACGGTGTGCATGTGGTCACCACAAGGCCAATTAACACCAACAACCCTGTGAACACAGACAGCACTTCTCCCACTCCCAGGGTAGCTCCTGATTCAGTACTTCTCCACCTTCCTCACGCCGTGACCCTTTCATACAGTTCCTCCTGTCGTGGTGACACCCCCAACCATAACACTATTTTCATCGCTGCATCATAACTGTCATTTTGCTACTGCTATGAATCAGGCAACCACCTCTAAGAGAGGGTCGTTTGACTCCCAAAGGGGTCCTGACCCACAGGCTGAGAATCTCTGCTCTAGTTCCTGGAGTCCTGCCTCACCTGCCAGACACACAGTCCCCCTCCTTCAAGAGCACTGATCCTTGAGAAGGACACCGATTTCCTTTCTGGCTTCTCTCAGTCTAAAGCTCACAGTCATCGAGTAGATGCTGACTCACAGGGTCCCTATAAGACACTGTGAGTGTGTTTGCAAGACCATGTGCATTGATGGGAGTGGGGAGCCCTGTCTTTCTTCCTCGGAGTGGTCGGTGGCTTCGAACTGTGGACCTTGTGCATCACAGCCCACCGTGTAACCAGTATGCTACCAGGGCTCCATGGCGGGTTTCCAAACCAAACCCTCTCCCATGGATTCAATGCTGCTTCCTAGCAACCGCCCGGTGGGTTCCAGAGCCTGCCCCTATTCACAGGAGTAGAAAACCCATTCGTTTTCTCTCTGAACAACTGCTGGTTTCAAACTGCCGACCCCATGGATTGCAGCCCAGCGCTTCAGCACCACACAGGAGGACTTCCTTCTATTCTGAAGTCTGTGTGTTGGGAACAGTCCGAAGGGTCGAGAAAGACCATGTGTCTAGGTGGTTGTGAGGTATGGTTTGGGGGGACTAGAAACAATAGGCTAAAGAGGAAAGATTCCATTAACAGTACCCTCCTTCAGAAGGGCATACCCCCGGGGGACCTGCCACACGCTCCCCAATGTTCCTTCAGGGTGCAGTGGTAGCTGTGGGTCAGCGCCCCCCCCTCCACCCACCCCCGGGCAGACTGTATCAGATCAATCAGGTCGTGTTTTCCATGCAGCTCTCTCACCTCAAGGCCACCCAGCCCTGCAGCCCCACACCGGAGGGCCAGGGCCTGAATCTCAGGGGAGCCAGAGAACACCAAGTTCCTACGTGCTGATTGCAGGCTCCTCGGTCTCGGACATCTCTTCCTATCAATGGCATTGTCTCGTTTTAATCTGTAGCTACGCTGGCAACGCCCCTCCTGGCGCTCTGGAGCTACTTGCTACTTTTGGAGGTTAGGAAAAGAACTAGACATTACTTGACAGGATGGAAACACTAGCGCACGTCTGCAAGGCTTTCATTCACGGAGGCCAGGGGGAAGTTTTCCATTTTATCTGCCATTCTCAGGGATGGAAGCGTGCTTTTCCACCCATTTCTTTTTCTGAAAGACCCCTGTCAAGTGAGCGTGGCATTTTTGCATGACAGCATGAGAGCCTGTTAATTCACAGCCCAACGTATTCCACGGGCTTGGGAGTGAGGCAGGTCAGCCCGTACTCTCCAAAGCCAATGGTGAGCAGGAAGACAGCAACAAAGCCCACCAAACTCACAACCGCAGACTCATCGTGACCCTATA